>NQII01006423.1:35287-123912 GCA_002778355.1 Clitarchus hookeri
GTTAGTATGTGACAAATTATTCTTCTTTTACATTCATGTGTGGTGATTGTGATATGTTTGGAAAATACTTTAATTAAGTTAAAAGAACGGCAACTGCATCAACAACTGCGGTGGGAGATTTTTTTTTTTTCTAACTACCAACAGGCTTCCTTTTCTTTTACACAGTGACGTGCTGGTTTTTTTTGCTGTGCTGTAATGTCACCCCTCAAAAAAACGTTGTCGCCTCTTTCCTTTTTCTCTACCTGAGAGGCTGACAATTCTCTGTCTGGCACGGAAACAAAGAAGGCTTGGAGGAATTTATCGATCAGTAACATGAATGGGAAAGGGAGTAGAGACAGGANTCTGGCACGGAAACAAAGAAGGCTTGGAGGAATTTATCGATCAGTAACATGAATGGGAAAGGGAGTAGAGACAGGAGAAGAAAGGAAGCGGACAGAGGGGGGAAAGACAGGTTTAACTTAGGGGGGCTAGGAGGGGGGCGAAACAGGAGAAGAAGAGGTAGGTGAAAGAGAGGGACAAGGAGTGAAGTAGCACGCGGATTGGTAGACAACTAACTCCCTCCCGCAACCCAAAAATTTGGGGGAGGGGAAGAAGAATGGAGGAGGAAGCAAAGTCGTGTCTGCTGGTCATTACATAATGCCGCTATCAGATGTAGATGTTTTTGTATTAACTTGTCACTGCATACGCATAGTTCATGGCATTCTTTAAACACAGGATCTACAAGGGCAAATACAATTAAAAAAAATTATACGGGGCACGGTAAATTTTGTTATAACAATAACTCGCTATAGCAATAATTTATTTTGCCATTGTCGAATATCGTTATAACGCGGTTCCACTGTATTCAAAATTTTAAATATAAAAATCTCATTNTCTGGCACGGAAACAAAGAAGGCTTGGAGGAATTTATCGATCAGTAACATGAATGGGAAAGGGAGTAGAGACAGGGGAAGAAAGGAAGCGGACAGAGGGGGGAAAGACAGGTTTAACTTAGGGGGGCTAGGAGGGGGGCGAAACAGGAGAAGAAGAGGTAGGTGAAAGAGAGAGACAAGGAGTGAAGTAGCACGCTGATTGGTAGACAACTAACTCCATCCCGCAACCCGAAAATTTGGGGGAGGGGAAGAAGAATGGAGGAAGCAAAGTCGCGTCTGCTGGTCGTTACATAATGCCGCTGTCAGATGTAGATGTTTTTGTATTAACTTGTCACTGCATACGCATAGTTCATGGCATTCTTTAAACACAGGATCTACAAGGGCAAATACAATTTAAAAAAATTATACGGGGCACGGTAAATTTTGTTATAACAATAACTCGCTATAGCAATCATTTATTTTGCCATTGTCGAATATCGTTATAACGCGGTTCCACTGTATTCAAAATTTTAAATATAAAAATCTCATTNATTTATTTTGCCATTGTCGAATATCGTTATAACGCGGTTCCACTGTATTCAAAATTTTAAATATAAAAATCTCATTTCAATTTTAAATCACAAATGCAAGCATCAATGTGTTTGCTGTAATAAGTATGAAATATGCTAAAATTGAAAACATTTTATATTAAATAATGTGTGTGTTTTGTTTGGCAGCTCTGCGGAAGTAATGTTTCAAATTGGCGGAGAAGGCTTGGAGCCATATTATTGCCTTATTGAAGGGGGTCAGTCTGGGTGGTTGTTCAATGAGATGAAAGACCTCTTCTACTATTCACAAATAATGCACTTTGGAGAGAATAAGAAGACAACACGAGAAGTCTCTGATTCTGTTCCATTAAGTGTTTTACCAGACTTGATGAGGGCTGTGGGATACTATCCCAGCGAGTATGAGGTAAATGCACCCTTACAAAGTTTTATTTGTTATCCTGTTTGCATTATTTTGTTTCACTTTGTATGTTGTTGCNAGTTTTATTTGTTATCCTGTTTGCATTATTTTGTTTCACTTTGTATGTTGTTGCTAAATAAAAATTAAACAGCGAGTCATCTTGTTTTTCCAGTCAAAGAATCTGCGTAGAAAATAGTTGTGTGTCTAGGTATATGAAACGTAACATTTTCAGCTGTAGTTTTAAACAGAGTAAGATATGGTGACACCTGAAAGTTAAGGTCTTGTGTCAATAGGGGGAGGGACATGTGATAGCATTCAGCACACGACTGTTTCCTGGCCGCCTTCGAAGGATAACTCTCGCATGGCTGCACCCAACCTCCTCACGAAGCATAACAGCGCTCACCAAGGGCCTGTAAAGGACAAGGATTGAGCTAAGCTCAATCAGCAGGAGATGGGGTACAAACAAGGTGAAGATAGAGTAGCAGTGGAATGTAATAGTGGAAGAAACAGGAATACCACGAGGGAAACTAACCGGCTAAAGGCAATGTTCACCAAGCTTCCTACATGCAAAGATCCAGGTTTCACCCCACTGGGAGTCTAACTTAGTTTGTTGTGTTGAGAGTAGTCTAACCATTACATTATGGTAGCTCTGTATTTGACAAGGAAATAGCCGTGTTGTAACTAGAGTTGTTCCAATACCACTTTTCCCGATACCACAACCGGTACCGATAGTGGTGCTCTGACACCACTTTGTTGAACATTCCCAAGTTGTTGATTTTGTAACCATCTGCAGGAACAGCAAAAAACCTGTAACTACTGTATAATACTTTGAGAATGCTCACTGTCAGAATTAAAACTCAATATTTCAAAATTTTTATGAGTCATTTTTTTTTTTTTAGAAAATGCTTTTATTTAGGATACAGCATGCATTATTAAATATCCTAAATCTTAACTATTATTACAATGAATCGTACCTTGTTGTCATGTTTTATTTGACTGCTTATAGCTTCCATTGTTAAGTGAACAGATCTAGTTATTGTTTTTAGAAAAACAATGGCAAGCAAGCATAAACATATCTTGTGTACAGTACGTGCTTAAGCAACTGGACAAGGGAGAAAGTGCAACAATTTTAGCTCTTGAATTTGGTGTCGGGAAAGCTACAATCAGTGACTGGGAAAAAAATCGGCTAGAACTTCCGAGGAGTGAGTGAGGTGCTGCTATCCTGGCCGGTGTACTTTAGAAGCAACTATTCGTCGCGGTGTACGGTGGTGCGGTACAATTACCAAGGAGCGTGTGTTGATTGTGGCCCGTGGTCTTAGTAATTCATTAATTTCTACATTAAAAGCCAACAAGCAAGCATCTCGGTTGTGTTGCATGGGGTTGTCATATTGAGTGTGGTCATGGTTGGAATTTTTAAGTTAATTTTTGTAAAGGCGGTGCCGAGCACTTTTGACAGCTGTGCTTAAGGGTGATGGTGACGAAAATATTCATTATTTTATATTTGTATGAAATACTTCTCGACCTGTAGGCATTTGTTAAGAGTACTATCACCTCGCACATAAAACATTTGAGAGAGTATATTTTTTTTTGCATAATGACATGTCAAAATCACAATTTTAGTGTTTTTGGAAAGTACTAATAATAAAAACTAACTCANTTTTTTTTTGCATAATGACATGTCAAAATCACAATTTTAGTGTTTTTGGAAAGTACTAATAATAAAAACTAACTCACATACCAAAATTAGATGGTTAATTTTTTTTTATTTTTTAAGCAGAATGCCATTAGGCAAACATTAGACGAAATACATTTACGGAAAATGCAGCTTCTTCATGAAAGTGACATTTTAGGTAAAACACGGTTTGGCAAAATGTCAGTAGGTAAACTGCCGNTTAGGTAAAACACGGTTTGGCAAAATGTCAGTAGGTAAACTGCCGGTGAGCAATTCGCCAGTAGGCAATTAGCTGTTAGGCAAACCTCCATTTGGCAAAGCGTTGTAGGGAAACCAGCATGCTAATAAACCGAGCTTCCAACCAAACACAAAAACAGTAACATAGAAAATCAGCTTACATGTGAACAACGATAGGTTTTGTCTGCTCTGTGTGTTAAGCATGATCGGCATATATAAGAACTTGGGCATCATGCAGGTAATAAATGCATCACTCAAACTGTGAGACATTAAGACATTAAAACCACCAATGTCTCCTTGCTTGGGCCTTGTGTTACTTTACGTAAAATACCTACCCCCTACAGGCATGGCTACCCTGGGTTGCTTAAGTTCAAGTAAATAAACCACCCAGCTGTCCCCTTTAAGTCTGCCACCTTGTCTTGCATAGTTAAGTAGAATGTGCAGGATAGCAGGTGGGATGAGAGGGCAGTTGAGCACATGAAGAATCACCCTTCCCCTCCCCTGCTAGTCAGTGAGTCTTTCCAGATCAAACTGCCTTCTCTTGTATCCATACGTGCTGTTGTCTTGGCAGATGCCGTGTGGGANATGGCTACCCTGGGTTGCTTAAGTTCAAGTAAATAAACCACCCAGCTGTCCCCTTTAAGTCTGCCACCTTGTCTTACATAGTTTAGTAGAATGTGCAGGACAGCAAGTGGGATGAGAGGGCAGTTGAGCACATGAAGAATCACCCTTCCCCTCCCCTGATACTCAGTGAGTCTTTCCAGATCAAACTGCCTTCTCTTGTATCCATACGTGCTGTTGTCTTGGCAGATGCCGTGTGGGANTCAGTGAGTCTTTCCAGATCAAACTGCCTTCTCTTGTATCCATACGTGCTGTTGTCTTGGCAGATGCCGTGTGGGACGCTATACCCAGATGGCCCGCTGGTTAGCTGTTGGACCGTCACGCAGGGATGTCATCCCACACTCCTCTTGTCTGTACGCTGCTCAGGTCTCAACGAATTCATAACTGAAAATGATTGAAGTTTTAGTATTTTCATGAGCCATAATGCTTGCCTGTTCAAAACTGCTATGATTTGTGGTACTGCTTATGAGAGCTTACATTTACATTACATGTTGAATTACTTATTAAAGTGGCTGTGTATTTATGCCTGTGAAACTTGTTNTATGAGAGCTTACATTTACATTACATGTTGAATTACTTATTAAAGTGGCTGTGTATTTATGCCTGTGAAACTTGTTCAGAGTATGAGAAATTTAATTGTATTCAAAGTATGTTTTTTACAATACTGCAGGTAGAAAATATGATTCACGAAGTGAAGTATGCAGACTATTCTACAACAGGNGATTCACGAAGTGAAGTATGCAGACTATTCTACAACATGTAGAACTAGAGAGCAAGTACGGTTTGAAGAGTTTGTCCGGCTGTACTTGAACCATCGCCCAGCGACTGGAATAGTGCTTCAGGAAATAGAAAATGCTTTCTTGGCAATTGCTTGTGATGTGGACAATAATAAGAAAACTATAGATAAAGAAAAATTTCTCAGTATTTTGAAAGAAAAAGGTAAACCATTCAATATTAATACCAGGTAGCTTGGAAATAAATGGCAAAAATCCTCTTTATCCTCTTTCAACTCCCTGCATCGTATTGGACATGACTAATAGAACCATAATATTCACTAAAGGTCACACAGTAACAGGATGCATTTAAACCATTTTCAGTTCAGCTGCACTTGCGATAGGCTGTGTTAAAGTGCTCTATGCANCACAGTAACAGGATGCATTTAAACCATTTTCAGTTCAGCTGCACTTGCGATAGGCTGTGTTAAAGTGCTCTATGCATTTTGTTGCCAGAACTCTACATGGAGCATAAGGCAGTATAAATGTATCATAACGTGGTAAGCTCATGAGGCATATAAACACCTTCACAATCGACAATGTATCACTGGTTTGAAAATTGTGCTGGTGATCAGTCTCTCTGCGAAAACTCATTTATTTCCGAACAATCTGGTATGTAACACCTGCTTTGAAGCAAATGTTAAGGGTTGTGTAGCTGGTTTGTGGTTAATTGACCACTTAAAAAAGTGCCTGCTAGTATACTGCATATATTTTAATGGACACATACTGGCATGCTCCCAGGAAACTGTAGCAGTTTGGCTGATGTACGATTGACATATAAATAATTGTAGGGTCCATGACACTGTTTGTGTTATACTGGATGTGTGGAAATTGTTGGGAATAATTTTAAGGGGTGGTAGGGCACATGGAGACAAACATTTTGAACGTGTCCGGAAACACCCCCTTACCGAGCTACAGGTGTCAAACAATGCATACTCCTTTTGAATTTGGCGTGCTACTTGGGCCACGCACATGCGCGCCAAGCAGAGTACAAAGGTGCGGTGCAGAGCGGGGCAGAGATGTGCCGGTCTGCAGGTGGACAGCAGACAACAGTCCCCAGTTGTCATCAGCGATGATTTGCGTGGTGTCTGTGCAAGTGCGGCTGTGGCACCATACACATTTGCTGATTTAGCTGACATGGTGTATGTTTACGGGGAGGTGTGCGGAGTTGTTGTTTAGGCGTCACAAATTTACGTTGAGAGTAATCCTGGCAGGTGGCAGCCANTTACGGGGAGGTGTGCGGAGTTGTTGTTTAGGCGTCACAAATTTACGTTGAGAGTAATCCTGGCAGGTGGCAGCCAAATAGGAGAACACTCGTACGGGTCTTTCAATCCCTACGTGACACAGGGTAGCTTCTACCAAAACATCATAAAGCTGGAGCGAGGAGAACACCCAGTTTTGAGGAAGGAGTTCTCAGTCAGGTGGCAGTACAACCCAAGCACCCGTGCAATTGCGCGCAACGTGGGTGTCAGCAGTTAGGGAGGTGTTACGTGAGCAACGGTTGTATCCATTCCACCTACAGGAAGTGCAGCCGCTAGGCCCAGCAGACTTTCCACTTCGTGTGCAATTTTGTGAGTGGATTTTAGTGCAAATTAACGACAATCTACACTTTGGTGAGATCCTATTGTGGTGTGTTGAGGCTATATTCGTGAGAGATAGAATGTTTGATACCAAAAACAGTAATGTGTGGAGTGATCATAGCCCACATTTAGGTCATACGAACACAAATTATTGGTGAAATTTTGGGCTGGACTTGTTGATAATTACCTAATTGGGCCGTACATTTTCTCATCTCACCTGAATGGTAACATTTACCTGGAATTTCTGGGAGATGTGCTGCCTGTTTTGATGGAAGTTATGCCGATCACTGTGCGACAACGTACGTGGTTCTTACATGACGGTGGTGCCCCCACCCACTTGACGCATGCTGTACGGGGTGCGGGAGCACTTGAATGATACCTTCCCTGGACAATGGATGGGGTGGCGAATGATACCTTCCCTGGACAATGGATGGGGTGGCGAGGTCCAGGTCTCCCGACTTAACACCCTTAGACTTTCGCTTGTGGGCTCGTGTCAAAAGTCTGGTTTACCAAACAGGGAACGCCATTAAGGACGTCGGACGGAACTTCAAGTTGTGACACACTGTATTTTTGACAGAGTGCATGACAACACGGTTGGCCGTGTTAATACCTGCTTGCAAGCCCAAGGACGTCACTTCAAACAGCTCCTGTAAAGGTGAACCAGGCTTCACATCTCTTTGTTTATGCGCTGTAATCTGCTGTTTGGCGTCGCGCGTGGGGTTTGGGGACTGTTGTCTGCTGTAGGCCGGCTCCACTCCGGCCCGCACGCGATTGGCCCAGGCAGTGCAAATTCAAATGATGAGTGCATCGTTTGATGCCTGCAGCTCAGTGGGAGGGCGTTTCTGGACACATGTTGTTTGTGTCAAAATGTTTGTCTCAGTGTGCCTTATCATCCCCTAAAATTATTCCTAACAATTCCTGAGCACCCAGTGTACGGGGAAAGCTAAAAACACTGCAGATTAGTAGATTCTAAGTTGGGCTTTCAAAATTGTCAGATGACCATGAACCGCCTACATAAGTAAGCACAATAGTTGTCAGATGACCATGAATCGCCTACATAAGTAGGTACAATAGTTAATAATATGAAACTTTTACGGTTGTTTTAAGTACAGGATTTGTTAAGATGTTCTGGTTTGTAAAGTTACCTTTCCACGAGTATGTGAATAGAGTAAGTGATGCTAACTAGTTGTTGCACTATAACACTGTAAGATGTTAGTTTTGGACCAAATATAGTTAAATGAGACTGATTGCATAAATGAAACTGTAAATGGCATGTTGAAAAATATGAGTACAATCTTATCTAGGTCTTCATTTGGAACACTATATCCTCATTACTTTTCATTTAGTGAAATATAACCAATTGCTGATATTTTCAAGTGGATGAAACCTAATCACTGGATTTAGCACTGTTCCGCTCAGATTTATATAAATTTGCAGTTTTGAGGTGCATAACCTTGGTGATATACTCTATTTTACTTAAGTTAGAATTTTGTGACGTCTGTTAAACATGTATGGTGGTAATCCTGTTGTTTTTAACACCCTTTCATTCATGCGCGGGTGCAGCAAGGGACGGCGTACTGGTAGTCTGACGTGCCTCTTGGTGAACCATCTTGTGCCCTTCCCATTCTGCCACTGCTGCAGTTACGTGATGATAGAGGGAAGGAAATACAAGTGACACACAGAATATATTGCTAAGGGAGGGATGGGAGGTGATGTCTGCTACAGTGCTACGGACCAGTGCCAACTCCCTTGAGCTCTATAAACTTTCTTTTGGTGACTAGTTGCCATCAAGAACTCTTGGTGCGAGTGTAGTGTCAAGGATTCCCTAAGTGGCACCGTGCCTTTTCTACATTCATTATCCTGGAATATTTACCAGAAGACTCCACCAGACCATCAAAACCAATTGTGGTAGAACTTGAACAATTCTGGGGTTAACTAATTAATTCTGAATGGAAGTATGATGCGTAATTTATGTGAAATTATATAGAGAATATTCTAATGGAACATTTTTATATTGGCATGGCAGGCAGCTAAGGAAATTGGTTGACAGATTACTTCAGGCATTTTTAGAATTGTGGTGTTGTAAGGTAGTGTACAGCTGGATGGATGACAGGCATGCAGATGAGCAACAGTATTAGACAGTGTGCATCATAGCGAGACGAGAGTATGGTGGCCGTTTAAGTCATGTGTGTGAACACTACATGGTGTCAGAGTAAATAATATAAGTATAAAATATAATTTATCGCGCAGTCGTTTAGGATTTTAGCATCTGGCAACCATGCAGTAACAAGTATAAATGTTAACATGGTGGTCCAGCTATTGGAAGTGTCGGGAGGACACGTGGTGGTGAGTACAGTGATGGGCGTGGCGCAGTTTCACATCATGCGCACCGTCTGAGGGGCCCAAGTGATCAAGAGATTCAAACGATTCTGGATCGCTGCCAACTTGCTAAGTAAATTGCAAGACATGCAAGTTAACATGTTATTGTACTGCTTGCGGCCAGAGTGATTGAAACTTTCGCCAAGAAGAAAGACCAAGTGGCAAGTTGTGATGCAGTGGAAGGTCAATTTAACAAGTTCTTTCTAGTAAGCAAAAAGTCATCTATGAACGAGCCAAATTCTTTAAGCGAAGACAACGGGACAGTGAAAATGCCAATCCGTTCATAAATAACATGTTTAAACTTGCGGAAATGTGTGACTTGCGGGGCTTAAAATATGAGCTTATCGCTACAGTGTTAGTTACCAGGGTGGCTGATAATAAGCTATCCGAAATACTGCCAATGGACAGCACATTGACTGCAGGCTATGGACATTTGCTCAGACCCTTGGCTTATACATGTGCGAGTGGGCAGCTCGCTGGTCAAATTCAAAGTCGACACAGGTGCGGATGTAACTGTGATCAGAGAGAAACTAAGTGACAGGTTAGACATGGTGCTGAAACAAACCAACGAAGATCTGTTTGGTGCAGGCAGTCGAGCATTAGATGTTGTACGTGTGGCACGAGCATGCTTGTCTATTCACGATCAGCGTAATGAACAAGAGATCTTTGTTTTCGCAGGTTAGCACATACCACTGTTGGGTCGACCAGTCTTTAAGAGCACTTAACATTATTAAGATAGGTGTTGGAGGGGTTTTGGCGGAAGTCAAGGAAAAAGTGGACACACAGGTATTTGTTAATATGTTTCCAGATGTATGCAATTTTCGCACCACAAAGGGTTGCATTGCCTCTTTGAGATGTTATCCGGAGCAAGCTACACAGAATGGCCCAAGATGGTGTGATATCATAGATCAGTTCACTAACAGAGTGGTGTGCTCCAATGGTAGTGGTGCCTAAAAAGGATGGGACCATAAGAATCTGTTTTGATTAAACAGAACTAAACAGATATGTGTGCCAAGAACGCCTTCCAACTACTATCTGTGGATAGATCACTGTCGCAGCTTGGGGAAGCCAAAGTGTTTATGAAACTGGATGCCTGTAATGGATTTTGGCAGGTTCCTTTGAACAAACACACTGCAACACTAACCACCTTTTTGACCCCATTTGGACGGTTCTATTTTAACTGCTTGCCCTTCAGAATAAACACTGGCCTGGAGCATTACCAATGAAGGATGCAGGAGATACTGGAAGGGATGATAGGGGTAGCGAATCAAGCAGACGACATCCTCGTTGATGGGGCGACACCTGAAGAACATGATGAAAGGGTAGATCTATTATTGAGGAAGTTGAAAGAACAGGGGGGGGTCACACTCAATAAAACTAAGTGTCAACTTTGAGTGTCTACAGTAAAGTTCCTAAGACAAGTTGTAGGCAAGGGAATGGTACACCCTGACTTAGAGAAAACAGATGCTATAAGGGAATGCCAGAACCTACAAATGTACATTCGTGGGTATGGCAAACTACCTGATGAAATTCATCCTGCATTTGTCGAGCAAAATGCAGCCACTGAGGACACTGCCATTAAAGGAAATAGATGGGTCTAGCATGAGGCTCAAAAGGAAGGGCTGTAGACAATAAAGGAAGAGTTTACACAAGAACCTACCCTAACACACTACACAATATGTGCTGGGATAAGAATTGTTGCAGATGCATCATCGTACGGCTTGGAAGCGATCCTAGAACAGCGACAAAGAGGATAGCAGTTGGAAATCAGTCATTTACACATCCAGGAGCCTAAGTGAGACAGAGAGAAGGTATGCGCAAATAGAAAAAGAAGCTGTAGCAATCACATTGGCCTGCAAGAAATTTGGCAAGTACATAATAGTCACAAATGTAACCAACCTCGCAGATTATTAACCGCTGTTGACATTGTTAGGATCCAAACCTGTGGCAGACCTAACAGAAAGACTGCAAATGTCTGTGATTTGCTTCAGATACACCATTCACGTGTACCAGGAAAAGACTTTCATGTCCTGGATGCACTATCGCGAGCACCAACAGAAAGGCCACTTGATGATGACCAGGACATTATTGAAGAAGAATTGCGCATGCACAATGCAATTAGAGAAACACCATTTTCAGACATACACCTGGTGGCAATCAGAGGTCTCGCACAAGAAAGGGATCCAGAGAGCCAACAGTTCAAAGAAAGCATCTTGAATGGTTTTCACAAGAATTCTCCATATTGGTGGGTGAGAGGGGGAAATGACATACGATGAGGGCTTCATCATGATAGGCAACAGAATTTTAGTTCCTCGTAAACTCCGATCAGAAATGCTACAACGTATAAACAAAGGACATACGGGCATTGTTAAGTGCCGTCACCATACAAATGAGAGTGTGGTGGTCAAATGTATCGAACTATGTCAAGAGAAATGGTGGAAAGTTGTACGGTGTGTCTCGAGCAGAGAAAACAACAAACAGAAACCCGAAGACCACACCACTGCCCAGTAGGCCATGGCATGAGCATAATGGAGCTGAAGAAGAAACCCTTCTTAGCAGTGCAAGACTACTTTTCTCGGTTCTTTGGAAGTGATCAGCCTGGACAATATTTCATCTGAAGCAGTCATAGCAAGACTAAATAACATCTTTGCCAGACATGGGATACCCCAAACAGTTAGGACGGATGGGGGNCTGAAGCAGTCATAGCAAGACTAAATAACATCTTTGCCAGACATGGGATACCCCAAACAGTTAGGACGGATGGGGGAACTCGGTTCACATCCTTCGAATTTAAGCGGTTCGCAAAGAAATATGGCTTCAGTACCAAAACGTCCAGCCCACAATTTCCACAGTCCAATGGCGAAGCAGAAAAGGTAGTGGATATTGCAAAACACATCCTCTGCAGACCAGAAGACCCAAATCTTGGCCTCCTGGCATATAGATGCACACCGCTTGAGTTTGGCTTCTCTCCGGCGGAATTGCAGTTTGGGAGGAAATTGAGACGTACGCTGCCAACCAATGAGACGTGCACAACTTGTATCTTCGTGGAATGAGGGAGCCGTGGCACAGTTCAGGAGTGGGGACAAAGTGTTGAAAGACAGGAACAAACAAAATCACGATGACAAAAAAGGAATGAGGGAGCTGCCACCACTCCAGGTTGGCGGTAAAGTGTGGATTACTGACATGAGGTGCTATGGTCAAGTTAAAAATATCTTCAGTATACCATGTTCAAACATTGCGCCTACAGAAAAAGGGCAGATATGTAGAAAAAGAAGCCAGCTGATAAAAGTGAACGCATCAAACAACTGGAACAATATGAATGGTGCGCACGTACTCACACCAGGGAAGGAAACCACAGCAGAACAGGTTAGAAGAGAAAAGTCACTGACGTTACCTGATCCAGTGCAAGACTCCATGCCTCACTGCTTCCAGGCAGAAGACACAATCAATTTAGGAACTAACAGGCTACAGTCAAATGGCACAGTACGTAGTCTGAAATATGGCCAGTAATGGTGCAGATAAAAAATAGAGAAGAACACTGTTTAAATTTCCCCACAATATTGTTGGTTTTTCAATTAACTTCCCCAGGCCATGGGAAATATCCCTCAATCTGGCAACACTGTCTCTCCCATTGCTTCAATTCTGGCCAATTTTGGCATCTTTGAAGTTACTTGCTTAATGCTTATCATGCGATCTTTACAAGTCTATGTCTATAGTATGTTTTAACTTACAGAGTAGCATAGAATAAGTCCTACAGTAGAATGTATAACTAAAATTCAACAGCAATCTAGTAAAATGTTATAAATTATTGGCCTAAATGTGGCATAGAATGCTTGCACACCACTGGGTTGGACGTAAAGAACCTTGCAGTTGACTGTCTCCTGTCTAACATAATTGTAATATTTATGTGTATATTTCCTTCTCAGGTGAATCATTCTCTGAAGATGAAGTGGTAAAGTATTTATCAACCCTAGCATCAGAGCCTGATGGGACTGAAGTTCAAACCTCTTCTAATATTCTTAGCAGTGTGCCGCAGGTAATTTGCATGGATGATGTAAGGAAGAAACACATAACCTGAGCACCTAGAAATTAAAATATTAACTTCCTCGGAAATACAATAAAATGTGGCACATGCATATCGTATGAAGCACGTTTTTAAAGTAAGGTCTGCTTAAAAATTGCCACCAATCAATACTGAGTATTGAGGTGTTAAATGTCTACCAATCATGATGTTAATGCATCTCCCCTTATCCCTTCCTCTATCACCATCCTCCCCTCCTCTTCCAAACCTCGTTTGGTCCGCCATACTCAAAGACGCCATCGGGGGGCGGAAGTCGCCCCAAAAAACTTGTTTTATGCGTTCTAAGTGCAGTGCCGGGCCCAAAAAAGAAAACATATGTATTCTTACTTTAATATTACTTTATGTATGATCAACTGCGGCTTAAATTATTTCATTTAGACATGATCATACTAGATCTCCCAAACCAATTACGTTTCAGGTCTGCCAATCATAATATACATACATCTTATGGTTTATTACAACATATAAAAAGTGATCACCTTTTTACGGGGTTCGTATTGACTTCAAATTTTGCTCAAATATACTTCATACANTACAACATATAAAAAGTGATCACCTTTTTACGGGGTTCGTATTGACTTCAAATTTTGCTCAAATATACTTCATACAATTATCTTGCATATAACCATTTGTGATCAGTTGAATTTTATTAATTAATTTGTTGTACTGGTACATTGCCCATGTGATATCAATGTACCACTGTTGGTTTATAGTGGATCATATAATTCAACATTCTGCAATTGTTTATAGTTACAATCTTTATACACTTCACTACGAATCATTAGTTAATTTNCATTATCTTGCATATAACCATTTGTGATCAGTTGAATTTTATTAATTAATTTGTTGTACTGGTACATTGCCCATGTGATATCAATGTACCACTGTTGGTTTATAGTAGATCATATAATTCAACATTCTGCAATTGTTTATAGTTACAATCTTTATACACTTCACTACGAATCATTAGTTAATTTCTTATTAATGAATGTCTTGGTTTTATATAACTGTGTTTTGTTTGTTTCTATTGTGATAAAACCAGTTGGTTTCTGATGTATTCTGGTGGTTTCCTTTGGTTTCTATTGTGCTGTAGTACCCTTAACTGTTTATATTGTGTTCTGTTGTGCTATGTTGGTTTTTGTTGTATTCTGTTGGTTTCTGCTGTGTCTTAGTATTTTGTGCTCTATTGTATTCAGATTGTTTAAATTAAATTCTGCTGTTTTTTCTTGGTTTCTTTATACTGTAGTCAGTTTGTTTCAGTTGTATTCCAGTAGTTTCCATTGTGTATTGTTATGCTGTACAATGATATCTGTAATATTCTAGTGGATTCCATTAGTTTCTCTTGTGTTCAATTGGTGTCTCCTGTTTTTGTTGTATTCTAGTGGATTCCATTGGTTTCTGTTTTGCTAGTTTTTGCATTATTTTGTATTATGATTGTTTAATTGGATTTGTTGTGTTTTGTTGGTTTGTATTGTGCTGTTGGCAGTCGGTTTCAGTTGTATTTTAGTAGTTTCCATTGGAGTAGTAGTGCCCTTCAAAATTACGTGTGTAGAAGTGCTTATTAACAATTTGTTAATATGAGATATATACATAAAACTCTTGAGAATAAAAAGGAATTAATAAAAATTTTGAAATGCTGTACCGCAGATAAATACATAAACATTTTGGCGAAGATGAGCTGTGATAAAACATAACACTAAGACATCAAGGCATATGGGAATTCATCTACATAAAGTACACGTATATACCCTGGTTGGACATGAGACATTTATTATCGTGTTGAGGACAAAGGAAATTAAGACATACTACATTATCACCTTTTGAATATCTGAAATTAAAATGAATCATTGATTTCTCATAGCTTTTATACTGCTTATGAATGGGATGCATGTAGTGAAATATTTCTCAGAGCAATAAAACAAAATAATTTATCTCTTTCTCTCAGAACGACAAACTACGAGAGGAGATAGTGAAAGAAATTTCAAACTTCTGATAACACAAATTAGTCTTCCAGCAAAAGTTTATGCAACAGTTAATTTATATTTATAATGAATTGGGTTGGTAAAGTTCCATTTTCTTTCGGCTAGCTTTGAGATTAACAGCCTTGATTCTCAGTTTACTGGGTCTATGAAAAATTTAAATTCAGAATTTTGATGGTTCAGATCCTTCAGTGAAATCATTTGTGAAATTTCCAAAATAAAACTGAAATAAAGAAAGAATGTTTGCTCATACCACATGTGCAGTTTTACTGTATACAATACGACCTTGATAATGTCCCCATCCCTTGAACATCTTCTTTCTTGCAGTCACTACAATAAATACTTTTTTGACTACCTCTACAGCCTGCGCACATTTGTTGTACTTGTGGTGGTTCTCTTCCATTGCCCTACCATTATGATGGGCGGTCCAAATCAAAATGAAATCAAATTCTAAATCAGACAAAATGTAAAGGTCTGACAGCTGTCGTGTCTGAAGAGAGTCCCAGCGCTTGCTTAAGGCAGCCCTCCTTCCTTAACAAATCAAAGAATAAATAATTTCCTGATAAGTGAACTTCATCTATAAACCGTTTAAAATTAATGATCTCTTAGGCCTACAAATTAACATTATGCAAGGCACTAGTTTGACAAGGAGAAAACACACAAAAATAAAACAACATCAATCACTCTACCTGTGACATTAAAACGTTCAATTTATTTAAATTTCAGAAAATTGGAGTCTGTTCATGAAAATAAATTTATAATAAAATTTCTGCCATCCTTTTTAAATGTAAACAAACAAGAAATATAATATTGTCAGATGTAAACATTGCAATGGAATCATAATATTTACCAGTATAAATGTCAGATTGAAATGTAAACAAGCAAATAAAAATTTCTTTCTCTCTTATATCCTTGCAGAACTACCTCCCTAGTCCTGTTAAACTGTAAACTAAGGATGTATGTTGAACACTACGTATGAATTTTAGGATAGAAACAAAAATTTTTGTCGTACAAATATATGTGTGATGGATAGTAAACAAACTACCATGTGTTCATTGTTGAACTTCAAAGCCGATTTTACCAACATTAGAGTAAAAGAATTCTGTTCCTAACTAAGACAATACATGTTCACATAACATAAACTCTTCAGCATTATCAAATAACATTATGAAACAGTACATTGTTCCTGAGAAATATAGCTGAAACAAAATAAGTTAACAATAAGTTAACAAATTCAATTCTGGAAAAATACGACGTCAAATGAAGAAGCATGTTCCTCACTGGCCGCTCGGTGGCCAATCCCGGCTGGTCTTGCTGACAGGCGCACAGCAGGTGTTGAACCCCAAATTGGAACCATCCTAATCACTTCATATCGCCATGTTGTTTTGTCGGTTCGTTGTGAAGTCCTGTCCCGCAGTGGAAGTTCTTGAAGAAAATCTGTTACTTCTCCATCAAACAAGGAACAGGATTATTCGTTGGTAACACTACCACAATGCAGCAGAGCATTCATAAAGTATATTTTTAGTGAAATGCATAGCAGTTTTAAACTTTAAACTTTGTGTGTTCATGCCGAACATATGACTTATCTACACATATTATAAAACTCAATGTCTCTCTGTCTGTCTGTTAGTGCGCTTATCGCTCAAGAACCACATATCCAATTTACGTGTTTTTTTTTTCTTTTTTTTTAAATTCATAGCTATGTTTATGAGTGGCACCGATACTGGCGAAAAAATCTTAATACCCATGATTCCAGCAGATTTATCTTTCCAGTTTTATATATATATATATATATATAAAAAACTAAATATGATGCTTTGTTGATAAATTATTTTAACTGTAAAAAATAATGTGTCAGGGAAAACATAAATTTTTGGTCTGAAAATTAGGGAAATGTCAGAGAATTTCAAAATGAGAAAAAAAGAGTGGCAACCCTGTGAGGTTGTGTGACCTGTAGACACTCAACCTTACAGACAGGGGTAAAGTTTTTAGCTCTGCAGTGGTACAAGAGTTGCTGCGCATACTGGACATGCAGGTTGCAATGACTTCTGGGTACCGGCCCCAGTGAAATGTGGTGATTTTAGAGGTGCTGAGCTGGCCTGAACGAGCATGCCCCCAAAAGTTACCTCTTGGGGACAGGAAAGCGGGATGGCTTCCTGATGTTGGTGGTATTATGGCGGCTCGGCTGGACGTCTTCCATAATACCATTCCAGTCGGCAGCGTTTACGGCAGCCGCCTGCAATTCAGGCGCGGCGAACCCTGTAGGAGGCTGCGCGAGCTGCAGGACGAACGGATGCTAGGAGCTAGGGACGTTGCACGCGTCAATGTGTGTGTTTTTGTGAATGTGGATGCTCTTAGCAAACCAGTTCTCATAAAAAGCTGTCATGTTGTCTTAGTTTTTAGTGATAAAAATACCAGTAAAATTTTGTTACAAATGATTTTACAGAGTAGGACTACAGTTTGTTTCAGAATAAAATTACCAGTTTGATAGAAGTGCTCCAAATTAGCCCACACAGAAATTTACATTTTTACTAAATTTACCTTTAATACTTTACATTACAACATCAAAATGCACATTGTTATCATAACTGCTCATGAAGTCACTGAACTTCACTGCTATTGTGTTTGCAATCCCAAAATACTTACATAAAGTATTTGGTTTCAAGTTTTTGGTTCATTGCAACAAATTCCATGGATATATTAGCACCAACTTTCCATGAATTTCAAACGTGTTAGCTTCAAAATGACAAGGTGTAATCATAATGTTTTCACATAGCACAGGTCAAGAATGCACACAATCCTCTATTCATTGAGAATATTCGTATTTTATGCAACAAGAAATAGCTAAGAGTATTTATTTTTTAGTTTGCTGTCAACTTTTTGCAACTTTCAGAAATTTAAAATTTCACAGTGACAGAGTCAACACAACTTGGAATAAAACAAATATAAATTTCCATTGCTGGTTTAAGTACGTAATAACATTTGCAATATTGTGGGACACACGTATTGAATACGGTCTATTTTTGTTTGATTCACATTTTCAACATTTCCCAAAGTTTTAATACATTTTAAACACATTTTATAGATTGCAATACTTTTTTTTTTTTTAAATATATGTTACAGATTGCTTGAAGTTAAAGTTGGCACTTGTCTTGGCTGTAGTTCAGATTATTGCCACTTGGCTGTTTATTGTTCGTTGAAAATTCTGATGCTGGCGTCAATATCATACTTATCTTTTATTACAATCTTTTGTCTGTACACAAAATTCCGTGCAAAGGCACGAGAGGGAAAATCTGTCATATTTCCTTCAAATCCGTTAGATGATGTAAAAATCTATAGAAATGGCAGCCCTGGTGAATTTTTTTTTTTAGTACAGGAGAAGTCACTTTACTTTCCTGTAAAATGACATTGCCCAAGGAGGCTTCATTTCACTTAAACTCACGTAATTGTGTGGCAAAGTGCCCCCACTCTTATGCCGCAAAGCCTGCCAGGATGGGCTTATGCCCTAGATCCACTTAAATTTGTTACTGTGCGTATTATGTGTATTAAATGTATTTAGCGTGCAGTAAAATATACGCATGTTTTGCACACTCTTTTCAAGTACTGCCTTCAGGTGTGTTGAGGGACAGGACTCCAATAACCCACAGCATTTTCAGTAATTTTCAGGTGTGCAGATCAGACATTAATAGGCCTGCAACTATCCAGGTACTTAGAGGTTACTGGCATGGGGATCCACAATACCCCTAACTTTGAGACTTGTCAGCAACACCATGTAACGAGGGGATAGCTGTAGGTCCGAGTGGTTGACCACACAATCCTTGAAACCAGGATTTTCATCTCTCAGGTCCGCCTGCTAGGGACTAGTCTAGTAATTCCACTACTTTCCTTACCGTAATATTCTGCCTACCATTACCATCCTGGAATACCATGTGTGTCCTGGTTACTCAACACTCAGAGCCCCATCATATGTCGCCCTTCCATGTGGTGTAAACCCATCCCTCTTTCCTTTCCTGCAAAATTCTACTCAAACTCAACATTTCCAACTTGGTTCTGAAAATTTTTATATACAAAATTTCTTCCTTCCTTCCTTCCTCTCTCTTTCCCCCCACCTACAAGACAACTGTGAAAGACTGGTACAGAAGTAGCCTAAAGCCCAAGCATCTTGGGATGTCAGAAACGACGCCACATTCGCTAAGCAGCCATCTTGTGCAGCGCAACATCAGCAGCTCTACCCCTCCCTTCCACCTTGGAGAGCCAACAAGGAGGGCGGGTGCATGCATACTCGTCCCTCCCCTCCATCACCTCCCCTCTGCTGGAGTAGTATTGATAGACGCTGCAAGCTGTAATGCACGTGCATATCCACCCCTCCACCACCGGCCAGTCTACCCCTCCTGCGGGCACAGAGAGGTTCTGACCTTGGCCCCGCCAGCTGATGGGCTTACGCGCCGCACTCCTGCAAACCATGGCTGGCCAGGTAAATGGAGGCATCCCGACACCTCTGTGCCTGCAGTGCTTGTGACCCATCCCTCAGGGCGTAGTGGCGAAGTATGATAAAGACACAACACGCTTCGGTCAGTACAACTGCAAGCCCAGCCCAACCACCACCACCACAACCGCACCGCAAGCAACGACGACACACTAGTGACAGCATTGGTGATGATCGTTTCATTATGGACTTTAATTAGTACCATATCTGGCTCCCCGTGTGCTGACATCATCGTAGAGGATGAGACAGAATGGGAAGACATCCTACCACCAACCACGCGGGACCCAGCCAGTGAGGTGAGTGTCAGCTTAATCAGTGCTGCCAACACTGACTATACCGTTTGCGAACTGTTTTATTACGTGCTACACACGCAACTAATGTGTGATGTCACTCGGAAACACCGCACGTGCTGTGAACAAGCCCGTAAGTGCTGGAGAGTGAGGGATGGGCAAGTGGAAGTGTGTCTGCCTAACACACGAGACATGTGTTTGTTACCACCATGCCGAGGGAGCGTGTGTCATGCCACACACACAGTGGCACGAACAGGTCACCTGGGCGAGGAACAAACTGTGTGGAATGTGCGCCAGCATTTCTACTGGCCCTGTCTGTATTGATAGATCTTGTGGGATCGTACCCCGAAGCGTCTATGGGGAAAAGGTTCATTTTGATAGTAACTGATAATTTTTGATGGTGGCTAGAGATGGGCAAAGAGCATTGAGAAGTGACTTTTTCCCATATTGTGGTTATCCACAGACTTTGGTAACGGATAACTGTTCGCAATTCGCTGGACAAAAGTGGTGAGAATTATGCACACGCTGGGACGTACACCATATAAAGATGGTTGTATATCACCCATGTGCCCACCCCAAGATGAGATAATTGCTGAAAAGGGAATAGTGTGTTATTTTGATGCAATTTTGTTGAGGTTAGGAGTTATTCAATTTATTATTTTTTGTGTGGTTTTGCAATGAATGGACGGAATAGGCTTGTCCTCCATCGTGACCTATGCATATATCTGGTAACCAGAGTAGACAATAAGCCTGTATTGCAGATTTTGATGGTGATGGGCTTTCGTTAACATGGGACAGTGTCAGTGTAGTTGGTTTTGGTCAATGTGGAGTGGTCAGTATCTGGACATTCAATGTGTTGGCGCATGACCCGTGACAAGTGATTTCACTGCCCACGGACCTTCGTGCAGCAATAGGTTCCAAAAGAATTCTGCTCCTGGTGGGCTGCGAACAAGGGATTCCATTTTACATCAAGTCCACCTTTACCAGTCAAGCTGTTCGTGTATTGGGGTGACGTGGATGACCCCCTGGAGTCCAGCGGAAGACTTGAAGACAGTCCTGGTGCAAGATATCAGTGACATGGTGACTGGAGATAGACACTGGTAGAAAATTGGTGTATGGACTATTGAGGGCAATTTACAATGGAGAAAATGTCATTGACCAAAGTACAGCTCCATCCTTATTCCTTTCTTTTCCTGTAAACTGTGAAACCCAGTACTGATCTCTGTAGGTCAAGAGTACAATCATATAAGGTTCCTTCTAGTAATTTTTTTTTGGGTGAACTTTGAGGATAGTAAACTGATGCTCAAAACAAGTTTTTCGGAACAGTTACTTTCTCCCTCCCCTTTTTTTTCCAGTGGTTTTTCTTTGTTGTTAAGAGTAGAATGTATAATATATTTATTGAGTATTAATTATTACGATTGTTATGTTTGCGTGTTATCTTTGTTACTTTAAAAGAAAATAAACTTGTTACATTATTGATTATTAAGGTTGTAATGTTTGTGTGTTTTGTTACTTTAAAAGAAAAAAAACTCGTGTTGCAGCTTGCCTGCTGACATTCTCAGGGTGGCTCGTGGTTCAGCTGGTAGATCAGCATAGAGTCTACTGGACCTGCTGGTGGATGTAGTTCGTGCTTGCCAAGGCAGCTACAACAACGAACCACCTCCCCTTAACCTTTGTTTAAAAGTTTTTTTTAAATAATAAAAATTTTATATTTTTTTTTGAGAAAGAAAACCCAAGACAGAACTCTTTAAAAAAAAATCTAAAACCTTGTTTTGGGAAAAAGTCATTTGCGCTTTGTCAACTTCAGCAATTTGAAGTACCTGACCTTTTCAAAATATCTAAAAGAAAAAACTCACTGTAAATACAACTTCTGCGTTCAGAAATTTCTTTTATAGTAGTAAACACAAGTAATACTAATATTGACAATAGTAATTTGTGGGTTCACAAATTACTTAAGTTTCCAGAGGAAATGTGTTGATTTTTTTTGGTACCTTTCTGGTTTTTTTGTTTGGAAGAACCGCATTACTAGTTAGAGCCGTGACATTTGTGTGAGCTTCTGTCAGCATTCGGGAATGTGCCTGCTAGTGTGGTTGTTTGGATGGGAATTGGGGCAGTGCATGTGCACAACTGCTTAGAAAAACATGTTCCTGTGCTGACATGGCGTGCCTTGTCAGGGTGGATGCAATTCATTTCGACATCGTCTGCGACACAGTTTTGGAGAAACGCGAGGCTAAGAAGCAAACAGTCATGTTAGTTTTCAGTAGTCACATTATAAAAAAAAGAAATGACATAGTGGGTAGCCAGCCAACAACTGCCTTCAAAAAAGCGTTGGCACGTAGAAGGTGATACAGAAAATCTTAGTTGTAATTATGTAGGACTGTAAATAACTTGAATGAGGTGTGAAGCCTCTAGTTTATGGTTCTGCTGGCAGTATAATTCAGAGTTCTTTCGTTTGTGACACCTAACCTCCAATGTACAGAAAATTCTACTTTGATCATTTTTGCCTTTATTCCAAAAACATGCTTCCTCCTCTAGTTCTTTCAAGAAATAAATCTTCCATTTTATCTGGGTACCTTTACCCTACTTTCGGTTGCAAGTCTTTCCACATTAACTTGAGATTAATGCCTGTTCTTTTACTTGTAACTTTTTATGTTGCAACTTACATCAACCATTTTGTACAATCTTTAATAGTACTTATTGCAATGTAGTGTCTATTTGTGTTATTTGAAATAAGCCGTACAGCTCAAGAACTTAAAAGTAAATGTAACAAATCTTTTATTCGTTTTTTTTTCTAATTTAAATAATTTTTTTATAATGTTGCTATGGCAGACTAACCAACACCCTACAATAAATTTATTTAAAAAAAGTAAAGTTACAATAGCTGAAAAAAAGCTAATAGCTCACCCCTATTGTTTGAGCCAACAGTTTTGTTTTAGTTATTTTGAGTGGTTTTACCTTACGGGAAAAAGGGGGAGGTGAAGTGTACATCCTGAGTTCAGGAACCTCGACTCCCGTTCTAGAAAATACAAACACACAAAAATTTAATTAGGTTTTTTTTTTAAATATGACCCCTAAAAGGATGAAAAGTGGTAAAATAGGTTTTCGAGGACTGGATTAAAAAAACCGTAGCCTGTACAAGTACCTAAAAACTAATTTCCGGAATTTTTGAAATTCTGCCTCTAATAGGGTGAAACGAGGTAAAATACGAAGGACTCCTCAACACCTCATAGCGATGGGCACAAGTCTCGCTCGAGACTGACATTACGGAGCTCGAGTTTTTAGCGAGTGTCTCGAGAGGGACATTCAAACGTGCTACTGAGAACCAGTTGCAATGCACTGGTACGTCTCGGTAGACTGAGCTATCGCACGATTTATACTATAAATGCCAATAACTTCAACATCAGCTTACAACACATTGGGAAAAGGGTTGCCGAGGAGCTTCGAATTGTTTGAAGATCCGAGGGATGCTGGTATGAATGCGTGATATTATACTCAAATTCGCATTACATAGGAATGTGACAAACCTAAAGGAAAGGAAACCTTGGCAAGATATGCATATTAACCCTTACAATTTTTATTTATACAGTTGGATTGAGTATGTGTAAATAATATATGAGAACTAAGTGATTTTAACCTATGCAAAGACAGCGACGAGGACATTCAAAACACCCCATAGTAGTGTTCTTCAGTTAGTGCAACATCTGCAACGATCTGTGCTGTCATTCTGGAAGTCATAACAAGATATTCAGATATTCCCTATACATTGAGCCTGTTGCAGACTGTGGATATTGACTTACATTCTATCCACTTCTACAAACAAAAGGATCTGCTCGAGATTTTCTGGAAAAACAAAGCATAAGCAGAGTTCACAGAAATTTTTACTGTTGTTGAATAAATGGTAGCCATAATAATATCATTGCAATAGTTGTGAAACCTCAAATGAATACTAAAGGGTTACTGTATTTCACACTTGGGCTCCCTCATCACATGTTTGTGGAACAGATTTGCAAGCAGCAGCAAAATATCTCTTAAAGCTAACATTTTGCATCCTGCTTTGGTGAAAAAAAGTAGATAAGGCATTGTTCATAGGTGTTAAAAATTGATAAAATGGCATGATAGTGATAACCTAAATGTAAAAAAGCCACAGCATGGAACAATGTATAGGAAGAAGGGACTGAAAATTCTTTCCAGAACAGTAGAGGCAGCAATAATATTCTTCCTCTCCATACCTCGGACAACTCACACAGTAGAGCAGTCATTTATCACTTTGCATCAGCTAAAGACATGGCTAAGTTCTACAATGAAAGATTACCTTTCAAATGTGTCGTTTGGGCATCCACAGGAAAAATGTGAAAATCATGGACTTGGAATACAAAGACTTCAACAAGTTTTCTGGTAACAAAATAAACACGCAACTACTGTTTTTTTTATACCAAACAAATTTTAATGTATTCCAAAAAGGAGAGCTATTTTTTTTTGTTTTAAAGTAAACATTTATTTTAAAAAAATTGTTTGGCTCGGTGTTTCGAGACAAAATGTTAACATTTTCTCAAATACAAATTTTGTTATCAGTAATGCTCATTATACTAACTTTGTACTAAAACCTAGTCTGACTCGGTAACCTTAAAATTGTATAACTTTACCTGTGTAATTATTTGTAGTCTTTGTACTCTGCTCCTGATAGTAAAGAGAAACAATTTTCACTACTGTTTACTGACATTGAAGAATTATTGATTTACTCTTTTACTGCTTCCTTATTGTTCTGTAATTATCTTATGCATAAAACTACTTGTTCAATTTTAAGAAGCCATATTTGTTCTAAAATGGTACTAAAAATTTATGTTAAAAGTTTCTGGTAAAAAAAAAAAAAGTTATCAATTTATGCAGATAAACAAGATATCCAAATTTTGTAAGTTTATACACGACGTGTTCATCATTTGTCATTTCCCCCATAACTTAATTTTGATCATTAGCTGAGATGTAATTAGCAATCTTAACCTCAGCTCCCCCTTGATTCTATAAGATGGGCACCCTTNCCAAGGTTAGCAGCCTCTCAAATGCCTTGTTCAGGTTGCCTGTTCTCGCTACAGTGAACTCATCTGGCTAACTTAGCATGTGCTCAACAACAGTTATCTCCCAAATAATGTGGGTTTATAGCTGCTGAATTTATCTTGCGCCCCCAGGCCCGCAAGACTCGACAACCTGGGTCTTGTTGCGCTGACAAGGTTTTCCCTAACCAAACATGCTTGTACGAGAGGGTTCCTCAGCTGTGTTGTGGCATTACTGCACCTGCTGTTTAGCGAGGAACCCCTGACAACGGAAATACAACAGCACAGTTTCAGTTTGGGTCGCTGCCAAGGTCTATTTTCCTGAACAATCTCACTCTGGCTCTACTTTCTACTGCTCCCGACGTCAGTCAGAATGCCCCTTATTCACTCGCATGACTCTACAGCATGCCAGGTTTCTTTGCTCAGTGCTAAGGTTGGAGCATCTTTTAACCCAGACTCTGGGCAGGATGATTTGGAGAGGTCTTCCAACGTCCTTGCAGAATTGGCCAGGGAATGCACAAACACAATAGGAAACATAGTTTTTTTTTTATCCATTACTCTTGTCAAGTCTGCAACCCCAATATACATTACAGATGCAGTATGACCATAATGTCACCACAGATATTTCAGTTGAGGGAGCAAGGAGCAAAGAAAGTATTTAAGGTCTTGGAATACCCATATTACCTCGAGCATTACCCAACTTCAGAGGCAAGAATAATCATCAGTAAAGGCTGTTCACGCTAAAGTGAGCACTTTTGAAAACCCTGCTAAATTTCTACTTTCAACCAGTTGGTTGCATATCTTTCCGCGTAACTATCAAAATAAACACTGCCATGTGACTCAGCTGGTGTTTACAACTGCTGACTCATTAAATAAACAAAAAAAGGAGACACTGTACTTCAATCAATCATTAAATGATCTAAGAATTGTGTTTAGCAACATTTTGAAGTAGAACTATATTGCATAAATACCTCACAAATAAATATTTTTATACAAGACTACGCACGAGCAAATGGCAGGCATTGCTATTACATTATGAGTAACGCAAATTTTAAAGCACGTAACAAGATTACTTGCCTTGAAGAAAAAAATTGAAATTTGTACTTGCCGTTTGATGTATCAGCTCATACGGTTTTAATGTATATTCCTAACACAAAATAAATTATTCACGTGCAGTATAAAACACTTATATGTCGTTATTGTTTCAAAACGAGCAACATACGTGCCAAGGCATACAATTGCCTGAATGTTAAATAACACACACGTGCACTAATTTCAGCTTTCAGAATTGCAAATATAACAAAACACACACATCTGAAGTTTCTTCAAGTTTACTTAGGTTTGAAATGTATACAGACTTGGATTGCATGAAGCACCACATTTTCCACTTACGCATAGCATGTGAAATTTTAAGAACTTCTGGGACAAGAAACTTGGAAATACAGCAGAAAGCAATAACAAACAATGCCACTTCATTCAGAACATGTTTTATTTATTACTTTAATGAATAATTTATTTCAGAGATTACAAACAAATTAAAAATAATGGTCATAACCCGCTGTTTTGCTGACACACAAGTGTTGGTNNNNAAAGTAGCGTCAGCAAGATAATGATATAAAAGTGTTAAGAAAATATTAGATGTGTTACAACGACGCCAAATTTTATTCTTATTTGCATACAGTAAAAAAAATTGAATTGCAGACGACACAAATTTTTAACTTTACGGCTAGTAAGACGTTAAAACATGGAACTACTTCTCGTTGTTCGCTGTCAACATAAGTGAGAGTATTGCAGTAATTGTTCATGTTCAAATATGTCCAGTTACGGAGAGTGATTTTTTTTTCGTAGGTTGATTACAAGAGTGCTCATTTTATTGTGAACCACCTACGAGGCAGAATCCAGCCTACACTGAGCCTCGGTTACATTCCACACCTCCCCTTCTAGAGCCTTTACAAGTGGACAAATTGGTGCGCAGTCTGTAATAGGGGAACATAGCAGGTTTGCCACTGCGATAGGTGTTCAGAAAGAGATTACATCTAGAGATGAAAAGACCACACTAGCAGTATGAAACAGTAAACTAGAACTGCGACTCCCTATCGTCACACAATAACCATGCGTTTCTTATCTTTAACAATATCATTATTAAATTTTGTTTACTACTACATCATCAGATGTGATGGTGGTGCATGGATCATGGTGAAAAAACAGTGTTATTAGAGGGGGGAAAAAAAGCTAATAATAAATAGCTACATAAGAAATGGAACCAACCGTGTTCAGATGTACTTAAACTGACAACCATGTTGCTGTGAGGCAGTTTACGGGTACCAAAGCAAATGTTCAGAGATGTATACATGCAGGGCAGGAATCAAAATCAACTTCACATAAAAATAATTTCATGGTTTAAAGAAAGAAAGAAAACATTCAGCGAGTTATACGAGATTATTTTTGGCCACTTGCATGGGTGAGAATATAGAATTACTGAATTTACAGACTCCACAATTGCATCTGTGAACAAAAGTGTTACACGTGAAAACAAATGCCCCATAAAAATCACGCTTACAATCTTCACGTAGCTCTCAAATTTAAAATTCATCTATTTACTATCACATTCATTGACTGTATCGAAATGAACAAAGTGTTTGCCTGCATCAAAGGGATTCAAGAGTAGTGATACAGGCAATATTTAAGGTGTAGGTAGATCTCGACTTCTAACACATCGATAGACGACAGTACTGCAAAGGATACTTGCACTCACTTGAATCCAGTCTCTCGCCAGGCAGGCCTGATTTAATACAAGTTAAAAACTTTATGTCCTTACGAGTGGTGACTCTCCAACATGCATTTTTACTAGAGCAGACTGCACGAGGTTCAGAGAAATGTTATGAATCGCATAATTTCAAACACATGGCAGGTGGTAATACCTCTACGGTAAATTAAAAAAAAGTGAAGCATGATCAAAGCCAGAGGAAAGTTCTGGTGAAGACTGAAAATATCGACAGAAAGAGATCATAAATTAAATTGGTTCTTCTGAATTCGACATTCCTGTTTTGCTTTTACATAAAATATGGTTGAACAATTAAATTAAAAACCTGCTCAACTAAAAAAATCATTTCTTATAAAAAAAAATTGTGGCATTACTTGTTTAGATTTTTTGTGCACAGAACATTGTAACCATTCTACACTGCCTCATTGTCAAGATTTTGGTCCACAGGAAGCACATTTTAATTTTTAGCTCGGACATTGACAGACAATATTTTATACAACACACTGGCTCGCTAAGAGAACCAAAAATTCCACTGAAATGGCACTTGTGGTAGAAACACTATTATACATTGTGTAAGGCCAAATAAAAAATACTGAAAGTCTGTGAGGGTAGGGAATGTTGAGCTATAAATGTAGGGGAAACATTTCAACACTAAAATGTATCTTTAAATGTTAATGTTTAAAATATTTTGCACCAAAAATTGTAAATCAGTATCTAATAAACTTCAAATATTTAATTTCATAGTTAAATTTTTTTGTTTGAAATCCTTAAATATTTTTACTCTAAAGATATTTCAGTATAAGTGGTTCACGATAAAATGAGCACTCTCAAAATCAACCTTTGGAAAAAAAAAAATCACTGCCCCACAACTGCATACATTTAGCGTAAACAATGACCGCAATACTCACAGTAAAGTTGGCAGCAAATTAAAAGCAGTAGTTCCAGATCTTACGCCTTACTAGGCAATATGAAACATTAACGGCACCTGAAATTCATCACTCTCTTTTTATTTTATTCACATAAGAATAAAAATGGCACAATGTATTTCTAACAAATTTATAACATCACGTGGCTAATGCAACGTTTCAAGTTATTGGGTCTGTTGTTTTGTTTATTATTTTTTTTACCTGTTTCCATTCCAGTGTTCAAATGCTCTGAATTTTATGAATTTATATTTCTGTCTGTTCCATGGTTAGTTTTCGTTATGTACTTTGAACAATGTGATTTGTGTAGCAGTTCATAACCTCAAATATAAAATCTTTATTTACATAATAAATAAAGCATTTAGACACATTTATTTGTTTTTTAATAAAGTGGTACATTTTATAATTGCTTTTTATATTTTGACGTTTCTGGTCGCGGGAAGTCTGTAACATTTCACGTGATATGCAGACCTCGCCAGCGTGTGTAAACTTAACCAATGCTGGTTATAATATAAAAACTGCAACTTAGGTCGAGTGCATTAATTATATTTGCAATATTGTTTAGCAATTCTGGAGCTTCATTGAATGTGTTATATTTACATGACCGTCCAAGAACATGAAGGGATACCCAGGTACGTATTTCATTAGTGTTTAGCAAATAACGCTACGAAACTGCTTCACGTTACGTGTGGAACATTCCCCCTGTACTTTTAATATGTTAACACAGCCTCTCTACATTTTGTGTCCGGGTCGACATTCTGAGCTGCCACGAATAAACTCCATTTCTGCAACGAAAATTGTATTCTGCACTAAATGCGTGAATGCAATTTTGTGAAATATGTTGTCATTGGTTAAGGTTTTGCATTTTTTTAGTATTCTTGTGAAATTACGTTCACATCACTGTAATAATTCTAATTTAAGTTTAAAGTGATTTCCTCGTTGGAAAGGTTAGGACGAACTTTCGTATCGTTAGACTTTGCAAAAACAGAATTCACAGGACGGACTTTCGTGAAACTTGCATTTAATGACAAATATCACCGTAGAAGTGTGCTGTAAAAATAAACCCAAAAATTTAGATCAGTTTGGTTTAGCCATAGTCATTTTATGACAAATATTTTTGATATTCATAACATCATAGCAAAACCAGCCATTTGCACACACATAGTGAGTGTATACAATTATTAATTTTGGAGTTCTTGTAAATGTATGCGGCAGAAAAATATTATTTTGTAATATTTAATATTCTTCTTAAAAATAATAACACGTCATTTACTGTAGTTCTGCCCATATATGTTAAAAGTAATTCTCATGTCATTAGGGTTAGACTAAATATTCAGTTTTATCTTGGAGGTTTTCATTCCTATGGTACTTAACGGTGGACGAAAATTCTAACCTTGCACATATTTAAAGAGGAATGTCCTAAATAGCATGGTGCTGATAAAATGACAGGAAATAATCCAAGTGTTTGATTCTTCCGAGACTCTCAAGACAGGATAAAGAAAAAATTATTTTCTAGCATTGGACTATTTATTTCTAAATAGTAAAAACCACATTATCAGCATTCACAAAGAGATATTATTACTAAAATTAACTTGTGTGCATTTACAGTGGACTTCTGAACAATTGATTAAAAAACCATCACATGGCAATGTTTACATTGATATATGGCAGATAGGATATGCGACGGGATGAAAGTTGAAAATAAGCAGGGCTTTCGAAAGTGCTCACTTTACCGTGGACAGCATTAAATAATTTTAAGGTTAGGTTTTTCACTCCTGTTGGAATTTGTAAACAAAAATACAGTTAGCCTCTTCTACTTAGATTTCTTCCAGAAATTTTACAATTTTATTTGAAACTAACTTACAGAGTAGTCCAGTCTTGTCTGCAATTACAGTACCCTTCAGTCTACAATCCGACAACAAAATTGGTAATAGCAGTTATTAGTTTCAGTGTCAATACTTCTACTTTCACCTGAAGCTATGACTTACACATCACATTTCAAAACTTCTTTTTATCAAGAAAATTCACCTTTGATGAATAGAAAATTGTCAATATTCAAATATGCTGCAGTATGCATTGCTGTATCATGAATAAATTTTTAGCCAATCGTAACGTGTCGGGTGTTTTTTACTAGGCTGTTTATGTCTTTGCATTTGCCTTCTTTACCGATGCTTGTGCACGCAGCTGTACTTAGCGTGGAAACAGGAGCGCCCACGTTTCCCATGAGCACATTAACGCATTCCAGGACGTTAACTTTTGCTCAACTGAGACACAATGCTCTTGAAAACTAAATGTGTAGGCAATTGTTACATGCAGCACAAATATAAATCAAAATTGTACAAAAGAAAACATTACACAGTAGAAACTACACCTTCATCCTTACCATACAAAAACATTTGCCATTAAAAATACCGACTGCTACACAGTTAAAAATAAATTCTCAGGGAATGTTAAATAAAATTTTCTACAAGGATGATTTATCTTAACAGGATGGTAAGATATGAATTTTCAAAATTTCACTCTTCACATAAATAAAAATTAGAGCAAGGCTAGGGAAAACATTATGGATTGTAGTGTAAGTGGTAATATTGTACTCTGTAAACATATGGAAAATGGCAGTGGCAAAATAAATTAGCCTTATTAAAAGGGAAAAATATAATTGAGGGAAATGCAAAATTGAGGTTCTATATTTTCCAAAATACAATGAAAATAATAACAATTTAGCATGTGTAATGACAAAAATGTTTTTGAACCGTACTTACTTACCAATATGGCACAGTAATCTTCGTGTCAGAAATTAATTCAAATTAATCATATCCATTTCCGTAAAATATATAAAATTTATTTTATAACACATACTAAACTATTTGCAAATAAAATTGCCTAAAAGGAGTTGTGTTATCCAAGGTTAAAATCATTGCTTACAGGTTGAACTTTCAGCAGATATAAATTGTTTTTTGTTACTACACTGGTGTGTGGTTTATACATGTGAAAGAACTTCCGAGTTACAAGCACACATGTTACCAGTGGATATAATTACAGAAATAAATTAACTACAGAATATTTTATAATTAACCACGAAATGAAATCTTATATTTCCGTGCAAACAGTTTTTTCGTAAAAAGTTCCTCAAAGTTTGTCATAATTTCTTCCCTGTGATATCATCTTAAGCGATTATTTAAATCAATGGAAGAAAAACCTGTGCCATTTTCTATATGTATTTATGTAGTGTAAATGCATACTGCGAAAAGGATCAATTTGTTTCAAGGAAAAATTAGACAAATTTGGGAAAAACAGTCACTGAGCCTGTAAAACTTATTTACTTTAAATTTCAAGCAACTATTTCACAATCAACAGACAACACACACAACCAGAATTTGACATGTAAAGTATGCCAGAAGTTTTTGTTTAAAATTATTCTGAAGGAGTAATTAGTTGTAATTTAACTTGTTTCAGCAAAACAAAGTTTCACTAAGCTACAAAAATTAAATTTCTCAATGATACATGCAGGAAGGAGTCATTCCTTCAGTTACGTAAAAAATTCCAATAATGAAAGGCATATAAATAAAGTCCACTCTGATAAAAAGTTGCAATACTTTAGTTTTGTACCAATATGGTCTCGAGTAACTAAATTGCATGTGCCTATCTGATAATGCTAAGGTATACATCACACAAAAAATTTTAATTTTGCAATAAATATATATTCATACAATACTTATTTTTTTGTTACCATCCACGTTAAAGGGTTATGTCCTAAACTGCTTTTTATTTCTTTTAATAGGACATAGGTTATAAAAATTTTGCACAAGACATATTGGCCATAAGTTCTAGCACTTCTCTTGGAACAACTAATGTGAGGAAACTTGGAAATACACACTCCAAAAATGACTGTAACACTTAGTGAACAAGACACTGCAGAAATATTACTGGGGTAAGTTAAAAAAAAACATTATTTTTACATTTCACATCTATGTGTAAATGTTTTTGACATAGACTGTGCTGTACAACAGTTTAAAGCTACACAAAATACAGTGATCACTTGCATATATGTGTTGGATGAATGTTTACACTTACATGTTCTAAAACAATACAGAAACAACTAAATAGTATTTGTAAAAAATAAATAACATTAAAATATTTTTTTGCAGTCAAACAAAAAATTAATAAACTGCACGAGACTGTATACAAATAAGAAACTAATGATAAATACAGACTGAATTTTAATTATTACCTAACTGGATATTCAAAAATTTCAGTACTTTTTAAATGCAAAACTAAAATCATTTTGCAAATAAATTGGTTAGTGATTTAATTACAACAGGGATCATACAAATTCTAAAGTTACAGTCGTACCACCTATAATTGAATTTTTTGCAGATGTCACGCTGCATACAATTTGATCTCCAACAGCTTGTCTGTTCACGATATTTTGTACCATATATTTACATACGTTTATATGAATCTAAAATAACAGCTAGAACCATTTATTTCGAAAATTATCAACATTTTAGCGACAGTTCCATTTTCAGATTGCATGACGACTTGCGCAGTAAAAGTTCGATAACGAACAGCCTAAATCTACAAATATATTTACAAATATTTACAAAAGATTGAATCTGAATACATACTGCAGGAACCAGTAAGCAGAATTTGCACATTTATGAGCCAGTGACTTGTTAGTTACATTTTACGCATGCAACATTTGTTCAGTTCTAGAAGTCAGTTTTTTTCTGCAATCTGGGCAGTACCATTCTCCTTTAGGAGGTACCATGATCCCTACGCACTCAAAGTGAAACCATTCAATTGCACAACCCTTACCATCACATGCAATCATCTCCGATACTTCATCATATGGACATTGACAGTAGCAGTATAAATTGTCACTTTTTTGCTGACCATCTTCTCCACTTTTCACTGTAGTCTGTGCGTGTGTCACTGAATGATTATCTGTGTCACTGTCGAGATCAGACTGATCATTACCCTTGTCACTATCACTATTGGACGAGTCACTATTACTTCTTTTCATCTCGCGTTCACTTTCACTGTCGTCTCCGACGTCTTCGTCGTCCGACTTTTCCTGCAGCGGAACGGAAACAGTCCTCTTTGGCTCGGAGACAGAGTTCACTCCACTCCTGTACAAAAAGGTGGAAGATGCAGGTAGAGAACTCTCGTTAACAGAAGTTTTCTGCCATTTCCTCTGCGGCGTCGAGTCTCCGTCTTCGTCACTTGAGTCGCCGTAGAATCTCTTGGGCACTCTTCTTCTCCGCGACAACCTCTTGCTATCTGTTTCAGAACCGCTGCCGGTGCTGTGATATGACGGGGTAGGTGTAGGGTGAGGAATATTTGGAGAATATGGTACTTGTGGCAGGGGTGCTGTTGTGGGGGCGGTCACTTGAGAAGTTTGGTTAGAAGCAGATGGCAGTGGAGAGCTAACTGTAAAAGTTGGAACTTGACTGCCATAGAAGGAAGTCAAAGTATTTTGCTTTGGAAGGTCATCCACTTTAATTTTTTTTTCTGTAGACTGCTGCTGATATTGTGGTTTTCTTCTTTTCTTGGTCTTTAGTTTCTTGCCAGTAGTACGTATTTCTTGAGAAACATCTGCAGTCGAGCTAGTTGCTGCTACAGTACCGTTATTCACAGGTGCTACAGCTGCCAAAAGTAAGAGTTGATTCCTTTTTTCCGCAAGTAATTTATTTGCTAATTTTTGAGGATGTTTATCATAAAAATCTTCGTCCGTTTCAGTTTCGTCAGTTTCTAGGTCGGACTCCTTGATTGTTGGTTCATTCTCGTCATGTTCCAATGTAATATTGTTTTTCGTGGCAGGTTCTTCAACTTCGGGTGACGAGCCGCAAACTGCAGCGGTTGGAGTATCCAATTTGCGTTCAGATTTTGTAGTATCTTCAACCTTTTTCTTACTTTTGGCTCTTTCTTTTCTTCTTTCCCTCCTAGCTGCTTGCCTTCGCCTCCCCTCTGAACTAGAACTATCAGAATCAGAGCTTTGACTAGAAGAACTGCCGCTACTGCTGGAACTTGAACTGCTGCAGCTGCAATTTGTTCCACAGCTGCAGCTGCTGGAGTCGCTGCTGCTGGAGTCACTAGACGATGAACTTGCACTTCGCTTTTGCTTCTTCTTTACTGTCTTTTGCTTCTTTTTAATTGGAATGGCAGAAGGTTCTTCTGGTGCTGATGTTAACTCCTTCACTTCATTTTCATTAGGTGAGGTATCATTACTGAAACAATAATTATGCTCTGCATCAAACCTGTTTTTATCATCTCCTGTCTTCTCTTCTGCTTCATCTTTGTTCTCTGTACTTGGAGGTAACGACTGTTCGACATTTTCGGCGACGGCACTGACGCCAGGTACTTCTGTTTTGATGCCCGTCTCTAAGACACCGCAATAATCATGATCAAGCATAACTGCATTTAAAACATCAGCAAGAGGTTGCACATTTGTATCATTACCTACTGTGAGACCTTCTCGTTTTTCTAAGTTTGCCTTATAAGTTTTAAAGTCATCCCATATTCCATCAAGTACTTGTGGTGATTGTTGATTTTCATCAGAACAACAAGTTTCATTATTTACTTTACTTTCTAAATATGATTCATGATTTTCATTCGGTGTAGTCACTGTTTTACACTTATGTACGTCTTCTGCTTCATCAGAGTCGTCACTGTCCGAAGAGAGATTTAAGGGAGGAAGATCGTACACATCGACTACTTTATTTTTCTTTTCATTTTTCTCTTTTTTTTCAGATTCAGAACCTTTGCAAGAATCATCTTTAAACTCCACATCACCATCAGCATTTTCTTTCACAATAGTTGGTGCAGTAACTTTTTGTACACATTCCACGTCAAGTTCATTATCAGTGCTTGTTCCTTCTTTTACAAATTTATCATGCTTGGATGTTTCTCCATCAGAAGCCAACATTTTCTGATGGTCATCTACATGTGATATGGGAGTATTTTCCACAATATTTTCCTTATCTGAAACACTCTCGTGTTTTCTGGAATGTTTAGCAAGCAGTTTTTTGGAGATGAAACATTCATTGCATTCCTCACAAGAGTAAGGCAAGTCTCCTGCATGCAGCCTTTTATGGACTTTGAGAGCGACAGCTCTCGAAAAATGGGCACTACATTCTTCGCAGACAAATGTGGTTGGTGGTATGCAAAAATGATAAACATGTGGCCATTTTTTCTGCAAACAACGTTTACAAAGGACACTTTCTGTGCCATGCTTCCAAAACAAATGTTTTGTAATGTCTGGTTTGTTCCGATATGCAATTCCACAGCGATAACAAAGATGATGTAGTTTGTGTTTCCAAACGTGATTAGATAATTTTTGCTGGTCACCTGTGGTCTCTAGACAAACATCACATGCATTGTGACGTTTCCTTAAATGAACAAGCAATCTAAATGCTGATGGCAGACCATCAATGTCACAGAGACAGCACCGAAACTTAATGTTACTATCTGATACATAAATACCTGGGCAGATATGACACAGCAGTTCACTATAACTGTAGAAATTTGATTTACACATAATACAAAGCAGTATTGTTTTCTGGTGCATCTTTCGATTGTGTAAATAAAGTTCCTTATGTGAAGCTGTCACAAAATGGCAATGAAAACATTCATATGTTTTATCAAATGATCTTGCTAAAACTTTTGTGCTGCTGTCATATGTATCAATATTAAAATAAACATCTTGAAGTTCATCAACATTTTTTTCAAGCTTTGAAACGAAGCCATCAACTTCTGTAAGTTCTCCACTCTCAGAACATACAACAATTGAAAACCTATGTTCTGCCAAAACATGCAAAAGAAGTTGTTTACCATTTACAGCTATCTTTTTGGCATGATTGCAGTATACACATGCGGCAGAAGAAACTTTAACACATTCCTTAATAAGTTCTGTACAGCTAATTTCATCAATATTTCTATCAAGAGTTAATTCCAAAAGTGGTGCATCATTTTCAGCAACATGCATAATGTCTTGAGATTCCTCCATCTTTATTTCTTTTTTTGCCACAACTTCCTGAGTATCTGTTATAGAGTCTTGCTTAGATTCTAAGTCACTTTCAGTATCTTGTTTTGTAGTTTCTGTACTAAACAATTTATCTTCAAGTGCAATTTTATCAAAATTATTTTCATTGCCTTCTCGTGATTCAATTTCATCATCACTTCCATTTTCATCCACAACAAGAGACATTTTGTCACTATCAACGTTTTCATCCTCAGAATCAACATGAGAATGAGTTTTATTTTCATTTTTTGGAAAATCATCTTGATGCTGAGATTCATCAGAAGAAACATCCGTAGAAGATGATGGGGCAATGCTACCATGTGTTGTATCATTTTCAGATCCAGAGGAATTGTACTTTATTTGAGTATCTAAAGTGCTTGCCTGAGTTTCAGTATCTTGACCATCGTTAGATTTCGGAGATTTTATTATTGGTTCATCTACATTGCTAGAATTAGTTTCTACCAAATGTGAACTTAATTTAACTTCTGGTAAAGTATTCGAATTCTCATCACTTGGCGATTCCTCTTTGAAAAGTACATCATCAGTTTTCCGCTCCAAGTCAGGAGCCACAGTTGAATTTTCTGGCTGACTGTCGGTGGGGTCGTTCTCAGTCTTTATTAACTTTGCTGTTGGACTGTCACCATCATCATTCCGTGATTTTTCATCAGATTTCTGAGTGCATGAACTCGTAGGACCAGTTTCACAATTGTCGGTGGGTTCATAAATAGACTCTAACTTTAAGCTATACAATGAGCTCTCAGTTTCTGGACACTTACTTACACCTGCACTGTCCACTTCATTTTGTTCTTTTATTTTATTAGGGGTAATCTCACTAACTTTTTCAGGTGACTGTACATCTAAAATGGGTGGTTCATGTGAATCAGAAATCTTTACATCATCAATAATTGTGTCTGTAATCTTTTGTATGTTTTCATCTTTATTTTGTTCTGAAAACTCACAGCTTCTGCTAGAGTCACATGAAGCAACTTCTTTGTAGAGACTAGACATGTTCTTTTCTTCGTTTTGTTTGGGTAAATCTTCATCTGATGCATTTCTGAGCGATTTAACAGATTCAGTATCAGAATCACTTTGATTGGTGGTGATGTTTGTTCCATTAGTTAGTACTTTATCCCCATTCAATTCAATTGCTGGGCTTGTTTTCTTTTTCCCTCTAATATCATCTTCATTCTGATTTTCTGGTTGTTCGTGGATGTTAACATGACAAAAACTTGCAGCATCACTAATATCATAGTCTTCGTCAGAAAATTCTTTATCTTGTGGTTTGTTTTTCTTAGTACCGGTATCTAGCAATGTTACAGCATGTTTAAACTCTTTACTTCCTTTAACTTTCTTTTTTGAAGGTAGCAAATACTTTTTCGAGGTTGTAGACGGCTCTTGTGATTCGCTAGCAGAGTTGGCTGCTGTTGATGTCGCTACGCTATCCGTAAGTGGTGCAGGTAAGGACTGCAAAGTCTTGTTCACCACCTTCTGTTTGCAACCAGTCAAATGGCAAGTTCCATGTGTACCACATGAATCGCACAGCTCGCTCCCATTTGACTGCTCACAATGATGATCAAAAAAGTTGCTAGTTTCTTCAAACAACTTCTCACAAGAACAACACATGAGAAAACTAGAACCTTTAAACTCATTCATAAAATGCTCTGCAGACTGGAAAATTTTTTCTGTCATACGATGGATATTGCACAAGTGAGCCGAAAGCTTATCCGCTTGTGCAAACATGCCCAAACAAAACAGACATATAAGGCGCTTGTGAACAACTCTCATATGTTCAAACAAATTCCAGTTCTCATAGTATGTTCCGCAAGCTGAACACAGGTACACCTTTCTTGTTATCCTAAAATTTGTTGAAGGTGTACACGAAGAGAGGGTTGCGGTAGTGGTAGATGGTGGCTGTGCCGTTGATACCACATACTTGGAGTTGGATTGAGATTTTACGGTTTTCAGACATACAATTTGATGTTCGTGCAATGCAGGCATTGAAGGAAACCCTGATTCACCACATTTAAAACATTTAAACTTTACTGTAGGCTGCAGTCCTAAATACTGTGCATATTCGGTTAATCGTGTGCTTGAGTCGGCTCCGTATGAGAGTGAGCTCGGAGGAGTAGCTATCCTTTCTAGCTCTTGAGATGCGAGAAAATTATTTCCTGCAACTGCTCTTAGTGGTAAATTAGCTGCTGGAGTTGCCTGGGCAAGCAATCTCTTCTTAAAACTCTTAAATTCAACACTGCAGTCAACAGGAGTAGGTCTGCTATCTTTTTGAGCCAAGTCTTTACAAATGGGACTAGCTTTCCTTTTGCGCTTTCTCGAAGTTGTAACCTGTATATTAGCTAGTGTAAATTTTGTCTCTCTACTATTTCTTGCTCTTGTTTTTATCCCATCAGCAATTGTTAGTGCAGTTTTTTCAGTATCAACATCAGTTAACTGTTTAACACACTCAGAATCTTTGTCACATTCTGAAATTTCATTAAATAACCTTTGATCTGATTCGAGTTCTTTGTTTTTCAGTCTCCTAGCTAATTCATCATCCTTGCTATGGACAACTTTACATGATTCAAAATCAGTTTCAACAATTCTTTCATCAGATTCAGAATCTTTATCACACTCTTTTTCATCAGGTTCATAGTCTTGACCATATATATTTTCATCAGGTTCAGATTCTTTACAGTCTTTTTCATCATAATCAAAACTTTTGTCTGGCGAATTTTTGTTAGAGTCAAATTCTTTACTGAATGTTTCTTTATCAGGTACATCATCTTCATCACACAATATTTTAACACATTTAGATTCTTCAAAATTTACCACTTTTTTAGCTTCAGCATTTGCTTCATCAGGTTTTGTTTCTTCATTGAATGACTCTTTCTCCACTTCAGAATCACTAATATATAACTTTTCTTCACTCTCGTCATCATCTCTGTACACACTTTTGTCACTTTCAGTGACATCACCGTGCCATTTTTTTTCTGGGTCAGAAACTTTCCTATTCGACTCTTCATTAGATTTAAAATCTTCCTCAAGTACTTCATCATGCTCAGAACTTGTTTTACTGGAATCAGAATCTTTTTCACACAGTGTTTTAGGTGATTCTGCGGTTTTAACCAAATTAGTTTCGTCAGGTTCGGAATCAGTATCACACTCTTTGTTAGACTTGTAAATCTGTACTTCACCATTTACTTTTCCATGACTTTTGAAAATTTCTTCAGTTTCATGAGGTGCAATATCTTCAACCACAATTATTGAAGATGTTTCTGGGACTTTGACATCTTCACTATCAAGACTGACAGAATCTGTTATAGTTTGTGAAGAACTGGATGTGTTACTGTTATCCAAAATTTCACCTTCTGTTAACAAATCTTTATGTTGTAAGTTTTCACTGTCATTGGAGTCTTCAATAACAATAGGTGTACCATTCTCCATCATTAGTGTCTTTTGCAGCCCACCTGCAACATAAACAAATAATGTTAATCTACAACATAAAACAAGTTTTTTATCTATAAAATTAATTTATATTGGCTTTGATGTTGGTGAAGTGGCATAACATAACCACATAATTTATTATGTTCACTTTGTTTCAGGTGCAATGAAGAAACTACTTGGAGTATATATGTCAAATTTACCAAACTTCATCACCCTGTTCATAGAAAATTGTGACTGTAACAGTAAATTATGAATAAATATAATAAGGCCTCAGTTATCAAAGTTATTAATTCTACAGCCACTGTATGTTTTGAAATTACTTGTGAACCACACCATCACATTGTTATTTAGTTAATTTTACAGTATTTTTTTTTCTATTTGTCACCACTTCAAATGTTAATAGATCTAAAGTAGGGGGGGGGGGAGCCTGAATGCTATAAATAGGAATTTCCTCAACTTAAAAAACAGCATTTAATGCTTGCTGCAAATTTTTTTTATTTCCAGAGCATAACAAATAGTTTTGTATCATAAACAAATGCACTTAACTATTATGAAAGCATTGTGTAAAGACTGTTCAGAAAGTCAACCCGAAATATTTAAAAAGTAAATTCCTTGTTGAAGATGAGGCAGACATATGCACTACAGCTTATAGCCAAGCTTAATTCCCAAGGGAAATAATATAAGCCTTGGAAAATAAGAGTTTAGAAATGGAATTTGTGCAAAATATCAGAGACGGCGTGGAATTAAACAATGATTTTCTGTGTAATGTTTAGTGTTGTCGAGATCTTCAACCTGTGAAAAAACTAGTATTAAGACTTCACACCTTCGTGAAAATAAGAGTGGTGCCCACCCCCTTTTGGCATTCAATTTTTTTGCCTTCTAGTTTTATGGAATTTTGATGTCACCTTATTGAGCAGTACATCTTAATTAACAAAAAAAAAAAAGGTCCTTTTGTTGCAAGTGCTTACGACCCTTGGTTTTCTTTTTAAAACGCTCACAAATTATTTAGTGGCAATGTTGCGATGACTGGCATGTGGGCAATAATTCTAACACACAGAGGTAAACACATAGTACATAAAATGCATGTTGGAAAATTCCTCCTAAATAAACATTAACATGCTATCTACACTGCAGTCCTACACACATGTAAACCCAGCACACACCTTCTGCCTCTTTTCACTAGAGTGCTTTTGGCAACAATCCTGAAGGCAAAAAAATTAAATGCACCCCTATTATTTTTACGAAAGCAGAGAGTCTTAACACCTTTTTTTTTTTTTTTTTTTTTCATAGATTGATCTCGACAACACTAAACATTATCCAGAGATATTTTGCAAAAATTCCATTTATAAACTTGATTTTCAAGAGTGTATTATCTCTCTTGGGAACTGAACTGGGCTGTGAGTTGTATTGCATATATCTACCTCATCTTCCACAAGGAATCTGGTCACAAAATAGTTAGGGTGAGTTTCAAAATAGTCTGTATATCTGAAACTAAACACTAGGTCCCCCCCCCCCCCCNNNCCCAAGACTATTTTATTACAGTTAAAGAGTTTCATTACAATAGGAAAGGTTGATATTTTTTTTATACTAATTTTGGGGTCATCGTTTTTGAATTGTATACAAGTCATCTTCATGGAGGTTTCCTCAAAAGAGTTGGGTAAAACGTATCAGAGGCGTATGAAAAAGGGGGGGAGGGGGCAATTGAATAACTTGCATAAGGAAAATCGGTAAGATATATTTTTAATTTTAATGTTGTGCCAGCTAAATAAAATTTTGAATTTTGTCAAATGTATTTCTAAATCTATTTACACATTTTGGCTAAAAAAATTATTTAGTGCCAGAGGAACACACACGATTTTGTCGTGCATTGAGCTTTGTAATGGCTTAATTTTAACATTGAAAGTCAAAAATTTCCAGAGGGAGAAACCCTCGGACCACCAGTTAAAAGGTGACCATTAGCACGTCTCTAATTTTCATAGCAATCCCCCCCCCGCTAAAATGCCCCTACACTTTTGATCACTCCCTCCACAAAATGGGCTTGCATGTGTCACTGAGAAGTATAACAGCATTAGTACGGATTCTACCAGTACTTCAAACAGTCAGATAATTTATTATCACTACGGTTAATCAATTAAAGATTTTAACTCGTGGTGTACCCGCGGAAACTACAGCTGCTTCCAAAAATAATGTTTCTACAAGGAAAAGGAGAGAAGTTATGACTAAAATTTCTAGCTGGTGGGGATTCATCATGTAGAAAGTAGTCCAAACAGTGGCATGGTTATATGGAAATATGACGTCTCTAATCAACTTGAATATAGAAGTTGCAAGAAACTGAAGAACAAATTCTATGAAAGTTCAACAGACAAACAGGGATCCAATTTTTTTATGTTCAATGTTACATGCACTCAGAAGACATTTAACACCGGAGGTTCTAATCCAGGAGTTAGCTCCTGTTCCATCTGCACTTTTACATGCATGCAGTCTGACTTCATATACTTATTTTAGATGGTTTGAGTGTATAAAAACTGCTGATCACATGAGCTGAATTTTGATTGCTTTGCCGCCACATGGCAAAATTTTTTTTTAATCACTTCTACTTCAGCTGATTTTAACCAATATCTATTTTCATAGTTTTTGATGAAAAGATCATATTTATTACCTTAATTTTTGTCTTTAAAATTTCATCAGAAAAATGTATACTTTTCGTGTAAAATCAGAAAAACTAAATTTTTGGCAAATTGTGCCAGATTATTTCGTTAATTACTTGTTGGAGCAAAATATAAATTTTTATAACAAGCCATAAAAAAATGCAACATTTTTAAGGCTTTAAAATGATATCATTAAAAATGCTGCACCTTAAAAAATAACTGAGAAACTAAATAAAATCTGGGTGTAAACATTAGAACCAGTCCTACCCTGGACTATACAAAAACTGTCAAAATAATTTACCATTGTAATGGAAACACGTTCAAGTATATCCTTAACATTTTACAACATTTCATATTTAACAATACACTCAGTTGCCACTATATTGGATTGAATATGATGAAATTCATGAATCTGAAAAATTGAAGTTTTGCAAGATTACTTGCATTGACTTTTCAAACACGTACACCTTTTCTCGGAATAATCACTAAAACAACATTCTTTGCAACAAGAAAAATCTTACAACTGACTAACAATTTGATGCTTCTATTTTTAAGTCCAATAAACTCAAATTAAATTTAACGATTCTCAGTCTTATTATATTATTTCACATCTCTCGTGATTTAAATTTACAGAACAGACAGCATGAACAAACATTTAAAGGAGATATGCTAGTACTTTCTTGATCTCTCTTCTTACAGCTGCGAGAAGTAGGAAAGTCTCAAGTTGGAGTAGCAATTACTTGCAAGTTTCCTGACCCTTTCTATGTGGTCATCGAGACCCGTGGGTTATTTATGCGCCGCAAGCTTGACTTGAACGGCGTGCCGCAACATTCCAAAATAACATCGCAATGTTGCGGCCTGGCCCTTCCGTTAGCTCAGAGGGCCCTTAACTAATTACACAAAATTTGTGTTATTGAAACCAATACAGCTGATCTAATGCAAATGAATGTAGACTTTTGTGTGGTTTATGTGACGTGTGATTCCAATATAAAGAAGTTTTTAGAACCGTTGTCATAGTGATTACATATTGAATGTACTCGAGATGTAGAAGTATATCAATACACATTTCACGACCTGAAAAAAACTTGTCATAAAAAATTAGCAACGTGCTAAAGCTAAGGAGTTTTTTTATCCTTTCTGAGAGTTTTGCTACTCCATGTTTTGTTTTCAGCTTTTGGGGACCATTGACATCCTGCATTTGATTACTGTGTTCAGCTGTTTTAGTCAGTCTGTCAATGTGTGCATATGGACATTATATGATGAGTTCCATGATTTCTGTGGTAAACTTGAAGACATGAAGTTGAAGCTCTCACATTGTTTCTCTCAGCTTACATCAGAAATGAAGTGTCTAGAGAATGATTTGTTTTGTGGCTGTCTGTTGGTGACTAATGAAGAATGTCTGGAGCTCAGGGGTAAGGCAAAAAGTCACAAGCAGTGTTCTGGCATTTCTGATGCCGAACCTGAACAACAGAATAGACTTAGCATTCCAAAAAACAGAATATGTGAACCCCCGTGTGGTGAATGAGATGAATGAGGTCATGTTTTTTAAATATGAGTCACTAATGAAGCCCTTCAGTGAAAATAACAAAAGCGTTGTTAAATCCTAGAGGAAGCTCACAGGCCTTGTGTCCACAAAGCGCAGTTTTTGCAACACACATTATTTAAGGAAAGCGTGCATCAATGCGAACAACTGAAAAATTCATCAACTCATTCAGACTCTGATGTTATTAGACAGGCTTTCAGTGCTTATGCTATATGCAAAGAAATCCCAGATGTACTTTTTATCTTAGAAAACTGCTTAAAAGCAACAAGTGAGGCTGTATGCGAGAGTATCGGGTCTGTAATCGGCTATCACCTACACCATCAAACCGTAAAACAAGATTCTCTCACGATAGAGGTTTTTCTAAGTTGGAATGACCCAGAAATGCATTCGTTATCCGCTTCCTTGAAACAAGCCTTAGAGAAGCACTTCAATGGAGGATATCACTTTACTCAAACTTCTGCCGCTTCGAAACCGAGACCGTTCATTACACTGAAGTTCTTCGACAAGCTCCGTGAGGAGAGAGGAAGGCTGCCTTTCATCTCTGAATTACCTAAATTGCAAAGTGTGCGCGTGTGTACATGCACAACTATTTACTGTACAGAATTTGTTATAAAATTATATTTCTGGGGAAATTTTGACCTTATCATTTATGTCGTGGGGAAACTTTTCCATGCTAGGAATTTTGTTAACCTCTGTGTAGCCGTAGAAGGTGCTTCCTGGTTTCACGGTGGTTCTTTGGCCAGTTGTTTTCTGCACACATCATACACCTTGTCTCCTAAACGAAGTTCACATTTTTTTCTATCGTTTACAGTAGAACAGATCTCAAACTTGTAATTTTGTCCTTTTTTTTAAAAAAGTGTTGGCACAAGATTTAAGTCGTAGTTTTAGAATCAATGTTTAATTTCAACAGATGGAAACAAAACAATAATATTAACAGTTAAATTGAAACAGTTTGTAACAAAGCACTGCCCACAGTTCACAGCGTTCGGCTTGGGAAGAGAACAATTTCACGTGAAGGCTGGATAAGAAAAGGCCAGAATTATAACAATTAGCAGATGCACAGAATGTGAGCCAACCTGCTGATTCACCCTGCAGCTAGCAGATTACTCACGGTGTGGACACAGCAGAATTTCTCCCTCTCCTGCGCTCAAGCCAGCTAGGCAATTTGTGTGTCACGTATGGTCAGCACATTTATAACTCTGAACTTCTAGCTTCTTCCATAGACATGACAAACCAAACCAAAAAAACCTTCAACCTATCAATTTAAGCAAACATACTTTTTGTTCGGAATTATACCAGACTCTTGATTCTTTTTGCTTAAATATTTTGTACACATTGTTTATAAAAGTATACAGTAACCAGACCTATTACATACTAACATATAAATTTTAATATCCAATGAACCCATTCCCATTCCAACTTCAAATTTGGGAGGCACATAGAAAACATACATAAGAAAAACACATAATTTTTAAAAAAGTTTAAAATTACCCCTTTTAAAAAAATTGAAGGTCAAATTTTATTTTGATTGACTTTAGAACCGAAATAATATTGCTGGAGAGCCCACAAAATAAAAAGAGGTTTAACATGAGCCCATCTAGAACCATGTAGCTTGTAAATGAGAAGAGATAATCACAGCTGTGGAAAAATGGGAAATTCAAATTGCAATATTCAAAACTAAACAAGTTAGAAGGTTGGGAATTTAGGACATTGATTTGACATGGAATTTAACCACTTCAATACTGTTGATTCTAAGTGATTGAAGGTATAGAGAATCGAAACATGTTGATTCCGGTACATGATGATTCTCTGGCAATTTTTAATCACAACAAATCTACAGGAACGAGTACTATGAAAACAGGGGACTTTAAAAAGTACAAACACTTGGTCATTATTTAGAAGTACTTATTCCTAATGTACAAGACATACATATTACAATGATTACTTGCAATGCGGTAGCAAAACTATGTCATTGAAATTTTTAAGCACGACACATGTTTTTTTTTATTTTTACCACTCAACCATCTATTCATATGACAAGAGAGTTGATCAAGCTTCCACACTACTTTTACATTCTTGATCATGACTTAATGCGAGAACAGCAACCGTGATTCTAAACAACCTAACCTTGTGCATACACTCGTGTTTTTGTAACCTGATATTTTTCACCAAATCTGTTATATAAGTATATTATTTAAATCATGCTAATTATTTGTTTTGAGAGAGTATTTAAGCACAATTACCCATATGATGTACTCTTTTTCAACATAAATACCAGCAAAACACAACAAGAAAAATCACTGTGAAAAATATGTCACTCGGTACACCATACTACCAACACTAAATATGTTGAACACACAATCTTGGTGAAATACTTACGGGTAAGTAATTTAATTTTACTGTCAAAGTCTGTAACACCGGTAACAACACGCAGGAGAATTAAAAAATATGTATTGCTACCAACGTAACCACCCTGTGATAAGTCTTGCAGTCATGTCCAAATAGCATACAAACTGAATTTCAAAGACTTTTTTAAATTTTAAATATTTATTTCAAAAGTATGGCTCAAGATGTACTAGGTTCTTATTTCTTACTGTTTTTTTTATTGATCTTTATAGATCTTTAATGTTTCATGCATACTTAATGTTAGATAGTATATCTTGGCTTTCCTTTCTTTGTTGATATTAATTTACGTGAGTGGCAGGTTACGTGTGTTAAGTAGTATCTTCAGCACTGTATTTGCGAAAGTTGTAGAAGTTCTAAATTTTACGCACTACAAAGTCGAGTGAAGTTTGGAAATATTTTAGTATTGATTTGTCAAACAGCAATTATGCCGTATGCAGTGTTTGCTCTGCAAACATTTTGTGCGGTGGCAAAAGTTCAACAACGAGCAACAAGAAGAAACACCTTAAAAAATTCATGCTGACTACATCGACATGCTGGAGAAAAAAGAAAACTAGTGAATAATGGTAGTGCAGCTGGTACTTCCCATACGTCATAAAATAGCGAAAATATTATGTCTGAACCATCATGTTCTTCTGATACCAATTCTGTCGCCGTGCTGTCCTGTGAAGTGGCAAAAAAGAGATATATCGGCTTTACAAAAAAAGTCGACCAACACTGGCCGCATTTCTCGACAAGAAAGGTAAATTTAATCTACGTGACCTGACAGCCAAAATGGGAAAAATGACGTGTTGGGATTTGCAGCCATTTCAGTGGCGAAAGATAAGGGTTTCAAGGAGCTTACCAAACTTTTGGAACCAAGGTATGTCATTCCATCACCCAATCATTTTGCAAACAAGGTTATTCCGGGAATTTATGCTTAAGTTAGCGGGTAAAGTAGAAAAAAATGTTGACCCGTGTTTAATATGCTAGTACTACCACAGATATGGTCATCAACAACAACAGTGCACTTTGTTGACTCAGATTTATACTTCCAGCTCGTTGCCCTTGAGGTAATGCCCTTCCTAGAAATACGTCACTATGCTGATAACTTATGTGATTTAATGTCTTCAGTTTTGAATTAATGGAATTTATGTGACAAAGTAACAGCTGTTGTTAGCGATAATACAACAAACATGGTGTTGGGAATAAAAAAACTACAATATTCACAAATGCCATGTTCGGCACATGCATATCGATTGTGAAGGATGATGTTTTGGGGTCAAAGCAAGTGACAAATTTGTAGCTACTTGCAGATGAATAGTGGGGCATTTTAAACATTCGCCACATCCTTACAAGGAACTCAAAAAAGCCCAAGAAACTTTACATGTGCCAAAGCATTCAGTTGTTCAAGATGAATCAATGAGATGGAATCCGTGCTTGCACATGATGCGACTTTTGGAACAGAGGAAAGGTTTTGTGCCTTGTTTCAGCTGAGCTAAAAATACCTGAAGAACTGTCATTTCCACAATGGGAGATAATGACAAATGTGGTCAATATTCTGAAAATGTTTGACCGGGCGACACTTACAATCAGTTCCACAGATATGACTGTATCAGAAGTGATACCAATTGTCAACAGCACCATGAGAAAACTGCAAGTTTCTGCATCTGTTGGCAGCGGTCTGCAAGGAATGTTGACAGTGTTGTTTTGAATAACCTAGTATAAACATACATAAACTGCAATTTATAACACCAACTTTTCCTAAAACATATGCAAGCAAAACATTTTTACTAAATTTATTTTCAGTTATTCTTTAAATTGTCAACATAAGGCTGGCTGAAAATTTACATTGCTCAACAAATTCCTGACATAAAAAGAATTATTTAAATTATGTTATATGTATATGTCGAAACTATGAATGGTGGTCATTATTAGGCTATATCTAACACCAAGCAATACAAAACTGAATTACGGCAATCCCCCTTTTTTAACATATTTTTAAGGACCAGGAAAAGTGTTGCAAAATGCAGGGAAGTGTAAAACAAGAAAGATTTATTTTAGAAAATCTGTAAATGGGACTGGAAAAAGTAGGCGTAAAATGCAGAAATGTGTAAAATCATGAGGTGTAAAAAACGGGGTTCTACTGTAGTGAATATGTAACCATGAGCAGAGACCCAGAAATTTTGTAAATTCATTCAAGGATAAGACAGAATGCAAACACATGTACATTTAACTCTCTTTTTCAATTGGATCACAGTTTGTATGCCATGCCCTGGACTAATTGAGTCAATAACTAATCTGCAAAACATCCTGTGGTATTTGGTCTCGGGTAAAGTTGGACAATTAGCAAATTAACAAATAATTAAGATTTGAGTGCACAAAAAGTTGTGGAACCTAGCTAGCTGCCAAATGAATCCACAATATTTCAGTGTGTCTAACCACGCGCCACAGCTTTCAATAATGATCTCGATTTGAATATGTTTTCCAATACACTTACCTTTCAAAAACTTGTCAAATCACTTTTCTTCAGATAGCAATCACAGAAGAAGTTTAACCTTTTACAATGTCTCAAGTTATTCTTCTTCACCATAAAATTCTGAAATCATCAAATAAAATTTACTACAATAACAAAACACTCATATTTCACAATCAAAATATTTAACATTTTCATTTTTATACAACCCTAGTCTAGCCATAAAATCCAACGGCACATTTTCTACATTCAAAAATTATATCTGCGGTGAAAAAAATATTAAATTATCACTGATGATGAAAACACAATCGTATAAACGTATGTTAGCCTACTGGCTAGACAATATAAACAACTAACAATTAAAAACAAACAAGTTAAATCCAACAAAGATTTCCCCTATAACTAACATTGCCCACCAGCAAACATGTATCAACCTATATCTCTACTTGCACTGAATGCTCACACACCCTTATTCAAAATAATACAATCTAGGCTTTGCCCTGGAGATAGGTCACGTGGACAACAACCTATCACATAACGGTCAATGGCTTAACTGCGTAGCAATAAAGAATAAAAAGCAGTTGGGACGTGATGAATCCCGTGGGAAGTTTGTGAGCTTTTGGCGTGTTTACGAGGTACATTGAGTCTACTACCAGAAAGCCATTAGTGACACAGAGGGAGCATGGTGACATCCCTCTTACATGGCCAACCAGCCTCCACCATTTGTGTATCCCTATGCGAGAGTATACCTCAGGATCTATTCTACTTCGTCGTTCTCCATTTTGGAAGTTTTGTACTATTCTTGATCGAGGCAAGACCTTCCCAACGCTTACAGGATAGCAATGACGTATTAAAATTTATAATCAAAACAGATAATATTATGAGCAGAGACAAAATATAAACAATCTGATGAGATCACCATAACATTTATACTATTACAGATTAGCAGTATAATAATCCAACAAGTGTTTCAGTTTGAATTTCCAATAGTTTGCATGACCGCCAAAAGCTCAGCCAAAATACTAAACAATGTAAGCTGAAAAGAAGATATACAAGTGCAATACACTTAGACAATTAGACGGTATACAAAAACATAAATAACCAACATATTCATTAAAAGTATTATACCATTATAGTTCGAACTGACTTATGGTGGTTTCCCATGATGCACAGTGAGCATTTCCATTGAAGAAGATGCAGAATGTACGAGACAGGAGGGAGAAAAAGAAGACACATCACTCAAACTTGCCACGCAGTGTGGTCAGTTCCCTCCGTCACTGCAATAAGGCTCGCCAATCTCTCCACTGCTCACAATCATTTATTTGCATAAGTGCAGGAAAGTTTCAAAACCTCTTAAACAATTGTTAATGTAAGATTCAATTTCAAGTAGTTATTCTGGCCTCTACTCAATTTTTTATTTAGACTGTTGCGTACTTTAAATGGTTTGGAATGCAACATAAATTCTCAGTATCTTAGCTAGCTTTTACACTAAAATAATTTTAATGTGAATGTTTAAATTGTGTTGATAAGTTTCTGTCACCGTTTATTACTGACTGTTTGTGTTGGTTGCCTTCAAAAATGCACTTATAATTCTGCACATAATTAGCCATTACACTTGTGAGAAGATAGTTAAGGCAGTGTAAAATTCAGTTTAGTTCAGCAGCCTATTACCTATGTTCCCTCTACNTACACTTGTGAGAAGATAGTTAAGGCAGTGTAAAATTCAGTTTAGTTCAGCAGCCTATTACCTATGTTCCCTCTACACACATTCTATATAAGACATCCTAGCTAGCATTCAGGGAACTAGTGGTTTATGGAGCAATAGCTCCAAATCCCTAACATATAGTAAATATTGTCTAAAAAAATAGCTAGCAATGGTAAAGTAACGACAAATAAGAAAACTGGCAACAAATAGCAAAAGAAGTTAATATTTGNAAAAAAATAGCTAGCAATGGTAAAGTAACGACAAATAAGAAAACTGGCAACAAATAGCAAAAGAAGTTAATATTTGAAATATACATATACACAATAAACATACCATGCCAGTCCAGTGGATAACGTACTTAACTAGGCCTATGCATTTTGAGACTAAGGCTAGTCGCACATTGGAACAGACTACACACGACTATTGGTAGCACGTAATCGCACAAAGTCGCCCGAGCAATCCCGATGTGAGGAAAAGGACGGACGCCCTCACACTAGAGGCGACTACGCGCGTATTGTTCCGACCTGCGACCTGATCCCAACAAGTTGGGATATTGCCGTTAAGTCGTACGACATGACTGGTAAAATTAGCATTTTGTGTCGTTGTTTAGTGTGCGCTTGATTTGTAAGTACTTGAAAATGCAGGCAGAAAAATTAATAAGGCTCATTTTCAAGAGGAGATGTTTGTGGGGCCAAAAAAGCGACCACTTCCATTCCAGAGACGTCCAGAGAGGTGCGTGGAAGGAAGTGGTCTCAGAAATGAACACGTGTGTTAAGTACACACCCATATTTATTTACTGTTTATAAACATATGCATACAGAGTATTTACAATTAGTAGTACAGAACTAAACCTACTTACTTTCCGCACCTACGTACACACAGTAGTGTCTAGAGGTATGACCTCTCTCTCTGAGAAAGATGTCCAGTTCGGACCAAACTATGCATGTAATGTTAAAAGTATTTTTAACAATTACTAATCAGTTATGAGGCTATACTGCTTAATTTNATGTAATGTTAAAAGTATTTTTAACAATTACTAATCAGTTATGAGGCTATACTGCTTAATTTTAAACAAATAAAATAGCAAGTGATATATGTATGTTGATATATTAAACAAAATATATTTTTAAAAACTAATAAATACAACATTTTAGTGTAAGGGAGACCAAATAAACATTCTGATATAATATATAGAGGACAAAAATAAAAATATGTTATTAATGAAAGAAAACATAATTGGATTGTTGGCATCTGTACATGTTCGCTGGACACGATTATCTTAATACAGGCACTTTAACGTATTCCAGAATATAGAGAAGGATCATTTAACATTCAGCGATTTGTTTTACTGTCCACAACAAAAACATTTTCTGTCTCATGTATTTTGATACCACACTATACCTACTTTTATAATGGTATGGTATGTTATGCAAGGGTTGTTAACAAAGATTTGAATACATCTCTAACAGTATAAGCCCTTTTAATGCCACTGTTTTCACCTATGCCTCCCATTCTATGTACAGATGTTGATGAATTGCTTTTAGTTGAGTGTGAAATGCTAACATCTATACACACTTTATCAATTACTATGTTATGAAGTAAACATATACATTGTATCATGCAGACAGCTCGCTCAGCAGTAATTTCAATAGCTTTAGTTAGTAGTCGCCACTTGCTAATCATTATACCTAACGCACACTCTACGACTTGTTGTGCTTCTGTTAGTCTATTGAAAATATGTTCTTCCCGCCTTAAGCTCTGCTGGGGATATGGGCGCATTAAATAAGGTTTCATCGCCTAGCAAAACTTGAGGTAAAACTATGTCGGTACCTGGTATACATTTCTCTGAGTTTAAATTGAGAGTACCATTGTCTAATTGGTTGGACAGGTTTGAATTCGCAAATATGCCACCATCGCTCTCATTAACATACGCCACGACATCTATTGTTATAAATTTGTAGTTTGAAGCTGCAACAGCTTGCAGTACAAGCGAAAAAAAAGTGTTTATAGTTATAAAACACACTACTTCCTTCATACAGATACGTCTTCTATTGTGTGCATATCTATACCATATTGAATGGACGAAATCTGATGACACATTGGCAGATTTAATTGTACTAACTTATCAGAAAATAAGGACTCCTTCAGTAAGTTCAGGCCTACGGGGGGCGAACTAGTTTTTGAAGAATCTGTATGAGCATGTGCGTGTCAACAAAATGTTCAAATTCACTGAAACAGATGAACTCAAGGAACCAACGAACGATTCCTCTTCAAAAAGTAATCTTAATGATAATTTTGAGAAAATTACATTTCAAATCGGCTCTGAAGACCTCGTTTTTAACGAGTCGCCCAAATCTCTCAAATCAACTTAGTTTCAAATTGCAGGAAACTAAATTACGCCTTTTTTAATTGGAAAGTAATATTCTGTAGAAATGTGTTGATTACATACAACCTTTTAGATGATACAGAGATGTAACCTACAAAATAATTAACAAAGCTGGAAAAACAAACCATTTAAAAATTGGGTCTACTAAATTGTGGAGTAGGCTCCAAAAAATTAAGCAAATCAATAATTTTGCAAAGTACCCAATAAGTATTGGCGCATAGTACAGGAAGCTATAATGTGAATATGCAAATACTGGAGGACTATTATTGAAATGCATATAAATATTTTTATTTCAAGATAAACAAAATAATAGTGTATTTATAAAGTGTTGATAGCGAAGGCAGAGACTATAGTGGTGTATACTCATCGACAGAAGTGGATGGCCTCGAAAATCTGACAAGTACGAGTGAAAAGTGTTCCCCATGTTTAGTGTTTTCTGTTACACTTTACATAATGTGGCAAACTCCAATCTGATTTGTTCACCCCCCACTCCTCATGCACTGCTGAATGTATTCCATGAATGGTCAGTGGCATCACCCTACTGTGTGGCGTTGCTCAATCTCGCAGATATCTGATGCGTAGTATAGGTTCACTGAACAATACTGCAGTTGTCTGTCAAGAAGGTAATTATAAAGAATACTATTCCAAAAATCTGTAAAATAATATGGTTATTACTAATCACACTTAATACGAATTTTAGTGGGGCTTCACGTAATTTGCAGTTTATACCATGAAATGTGATAGTGAGGATGGCTACGAAGATTGCGGTGTTTATGCAGTAAAAGACGTAAAATGTACGTCCAATACATTTATATCTGGTCGCTAAATTGTATTAAATACGAGAATACCTTTTGAAACCAATCCTTAATATATAAAACGTCATTCACAGGGTATATTTATGCAGAGGCGCTATGGTTATACAGGTAAAAAACACAGTAATCAAACAGTGCCGGAACATAACGTAATTCTGTTGAATTACTTGAGGCTTACCTTGACTATATGCACGAGGGGATTGTACTATGTAATGTATTACTAGTACAATAAATATATATATATATAGTAGTGATGCAACGAATATTTGCATTCGCATATATTCACATGTTTTTGAACATTCACATTCGCAAAAATGATGCCAATATTTTGCAAATGTATTTGGCAATGAAAAATGAAAATGTTTATTAAATAATAATGCAACTGCTATGATTAAGACATTTTTATTTATTAACATATTTGTTATGTATAAGAGTGTATTTTAATGATATTTGGGAAACAGCCTTGTAGTTATTCACTAGATTACATAACAGAAACACACTCTTGATATTCTTTTATTCTTATTTACCTAAGCAAAATCAAATTAAGGCAGGTAATTTCTTAAAACTTCTAAACTATATTATAACACAACTGTATGATCAAATACCATTGAACTGCTTTAACACAAAACAATGGAATAAGATATAACCCAACCTTTTTAATTATACAAATCAACTTTAAATGAGATCTTTTGTAAAAACACTTAACAATATGCATTTATGCAACCTAAAGGGTATCTTATTCAAATATGTGAGATCTTTTAATGAACTAGTGCACTGTTTTTCCCCGATTTGTAATTTCTTGTGGCAAGGGGCGATAATATGCCCGAGACTCCCCGCGTTCGCAGCGTCATGTCGTGACTCAGGCAACATGACAGGTGCAGTTGGTTCGAGCTCGGGGATTCCTCTGGTCGTTAGGCCATCGGTTTACGGCGTGGGTAAGAATAGCGTCGCCACTACTGGTAGGTATGAGCGGTACGCGTCAAGGTTACCTCAAACTAAATCTTTACGAAAACATTATTAGCAGCTAACTTCATTCAGTAATCCAGCAATCACTGTTTATTTACTTCGTTCAGAGTCGNGGGGGCATATGGGCTACTCTTGGTTTTTACATGGCCGCCCGGCCGGCCAGTTTTAAACGTGCGGTAAAATTCGAGTTCATAGGCACACGCTTTTGGCGCCATATTTGGAAAACCAACATTCGCGAATGTCGGAGGTAAATATTCGCATTTGCATTCGCGAATGTGAAAAAATTGACATTCGTTGCATCACTAATATATAGCAGGCATAGACCATACAAAAAGATGTTCACAGATGCTGTTTATAAACAGTTGCTTGTATTGCCATGATATATTCCAATACATTCTGTGAATAATGATGCACAAGAGACAGGAAACGTGTGAATTTGTCTGTAGTGCGCGGAGGTTTGTGACGTACGAATGCTGTTAAGCATGTTTTATTGCAACTAATTCTGTTTGACGTGTTAAATCAAATAAATGTGTGAAAATACAAGTGTTTCTGTGGCATTATGTCCAAGGGAAATGTTAAAATATAATATTTGCTTGGTAATTTGAGTGTCTGTGTAGTTTTGACAAATTGAATACACATTTAACGTGTCATGCTTAATCATCTACGAGATATGAATGCTGATTCAATGGGTGAGTAACATAATACATTTCGAGTTTTAGCATAGACAATGATTATATTGTAGTGAATTGTACTGTGTAGTATTGCGTGCGAGTGTGATAATTCAAGGGGTTACGTAATTTTGCCGCGCCAGTCATGAAAATGTAGCAAACCCAATCAAATTAGACCTAACTTACAATAGCTGAATCTCAGGGGTGGATAACCCTCACAAGCGTACTTATGTTTACGGCAGGTTTTATTATGTGTATTCTATGTATGGGACACGGTTTTGCATTTTGTAGTAGGTCATCAATATTGCCAGTGTGTGTAGCTATACGATATGTAGCATACCAAACCAAATTAAATCTTACTTCACGATGTGGAACTCACAGGTGTTCTATGAACTGCTGCACAAAGATATACGGTATCATGTCGGCAAACAGTACAGCTGTATTTACATATCGTGAAGTTAGGTATTGTTTGATTAGGTCTTTTTGCATTTAACGCATTTATGTAAGAAAATATAATAGCATACCACACATGTTTTACCCACAATTTCTCTGATCTTCATAGCACTCCCCACTTTCGTATTTGTGGTTTGTATTGATAATGTGTTGTTGCCCCTAGTAAATTCGTATTCTGTGTAATTAGTAGTGCAATTATACCACTTTCCGTGAATTTTTCTTTTGTTTTCGGAAAAGTCGCTATTCTTTACCGTTACCACTTAACACTAAACAGACCTACTAAAATATCAAATACTGAATCGGATCACAATACCACTTTAACATAGTCTATGTTTTGGAAAACATAGTATACAGGATGGATTTGAATTCTACCAACAAACTTAGTGAGGTGATTCCTCATCAAAAAATAGGTCAAAAATATATTCACGACATATAGCCTAAGTCTATTCCGAAGTATAGTTTAAGTATATACCCTTGAAAGTATAGTTGAAGCAAGACAATGAATGACATATGTAAGAGTTTCTGGATACTGCATTATTAAACAACGAAGTACAAAGAACAAAAGTATGGGCTCCAATATCAACCCCCATCCCTGAAAAGTGAGGGGTTGGCAGCACATTTGCGCAAATAAAAATGTAACTTTTTCACTTGGTTTTTTTTGTTTCCTGTGGGTTTCTAATCTATCGTACATGGTGAACAAAACTTCGGTCTTGTGTTTTAAAGCCAAATGGTGCAGTTTTCAAGAAATTAATTTATGCAGATGAATGATACATGGGGTGGGTAGAGCAATGGCGAAATTACATAGTGGTGAAACTTGTGTGCCCCGAAAAAAAAAAACACTGGCCAATGGCAACGTATGCCACGTTTCCCAAATACGAATTTTCGTGTCGACCCCGCCGGGAATCGAGTCCGATTCGCCGTGGTGGGAGGCGAGCAGTCTGGATACTGCATCACCACGGGTCCTACTTGTATATTAGCGATAGTTTGTTGGGGTGGGTATGGATAACACATGAAACACGACTTGTTCCAACATTTCACAGTGTAATTTAAAACAGCAACATCATGCACAGACAGCAAATGTGTTGCTATGTGCGAGACGTTGAGATTCATTGTTCGAACACTATGAACTAATTTCTCAGCTCCATTTTTTTTTATTAAATCATACAAAGTAACACGGGATGAAGCAAGTGGTCCCGCTGGAGAGGCAGAAAGAATAGTTTACCTGCACACAATGAACAGCCTTGGTGTCTTGACAAGTCGTTCTTTTTCTCGGCATGACTGCATAGTTGACATACACCACACTGTGTTTATTTAACGTACAGTACACTATTTTCTCTTACTTCCCCGCCTAAAAGGTTAGTGAAATGGCGTATACATCGGAATAACTATAGACATACACCGACAGTAGTGGCATCTTTGAACACCATTTCAAAACAAACTATACGAAATTGTTCAGACCATGGGATACACATAAATAACCAAATCCAAATAGTTCACAGACTAGTTTTTGGTCAGTGACATGTATTTTGCCTACATANTAAATAATTCACGGACTAGTTTTTGGTCAGTGACATGTATTTTGCCTACATAAGAAGCCCGCATCATTTCATCCTCATTTGATACGACTCATCTTAACAACACGTTATTTTTGTTGCCGACATTACTTTCCCATGAGCCTTTGCAATATATTGTATAGCTACGTAGCCTTCGGTAGTATAACACTGTGAAATAACTAGAAAAACATAAGGCTAAAAGAATTATGATATTCAAATATATTTTTTTTGATGCAAGCGAAATGCTGACAGCTGTCAAACATTATGAACAGAATAGAGGCAGTACATATTTTTTAAATGCTCGACTGTTTGACGTCCTTAAGTGTTTTCTGCACATTAAATCGCATGTAATGTGAAACCTTAATACATATTTTGTAATGACTGGAACGAATGATAAGTCAAATAAATTTATTAGTGATGGCCCTGATGTTGAGGTTAGTAAATGTTTTAATATCAGGAAAAGTGATCAAGTTGATATATTAGTTTTCTTTGGGGCTTTGAAAAAGCATATTTAAAATTGCCTGTTAGTTTTGTCACCGCTGCTGTTTAATACACGTCTTGTGCGATACTTTTGTTTCTCTCTTGTTTAGAACTTTTTCGAGAAACTGTTTTGTTTCTCTATTGTTGATAAGATCTTGTTTCATAATTTAGAACGAGAATNAAGATCTTTTTTCATAATTTAGATCGAGAATTGTCGTTTTGGCATAAGATACCAGAAGTGAGAAAAATTTATTGCGTATATGTTCTTATGTTGGGCCCCTTTTGGGCTAATTTGACATAAATACAATTCTGGCAAAGTTTTCTTGTACCTCAAAATGAACCACCCGACCTCTCGCTCTCAGTCATCTGTATCTGTAAGTATTACTTTATTTCTTTAGAACTGATATCTCCTGTTAGGCCCCTAATAAAATCCTCTGGTAAAATGAATTGTAATTATGCAGTTTAGGGGCTTTTCGGTTAACCCCCTCCCCCCCCCGGAAATGTGGTAGCTTTCCACTAATTACGAAGAACACGAATATACTAGGATCGTTAACGAATGACTAATTTCGTAATATGTGCCCACCTACCCTAACAGAACCTAAGTCCACTATGAGTGAATCACTATTTTACATTTTTAAACTAACCTAGGATTGTTGGGTTGGTAATTATTAAATTTGGAGGCTTTTCTGTAACCCCCCCCCCCCCAAATGGTATATTTCCACTCTACTAATTATGCAGAACACAAATATACCAGGGGCATTAATGTACGACTAATTTCTTAATATGTGCCCACCTAACCAAACAGATCCTAAGTCCACGATGAGTGAATCACTATTTTATATTTTTTAACTAACCTAGGATTGTAAGGTTCTACTTTAATTATTGCACAAAGGCAGAGAAGTGGACTCAAATGCTTTCTAACACAGTAGTTTATTATACACACGGTTACACTTGACGACACATCACTACTGATGCTTGCGAAACGACAGAACAGGCGACTACCGAGCGTAGGCCATTTTGATACATGAATGTCCATAGAGGTAGCAATCCAACACTCCTTCTCAATTTAAATATATATAATTAAATTGTTAAACTTAATAAATACATTTCACAATACTTAATTTATATAACATTCAAGTCACTTCTACATTTTTCAAATTTTTCAAATGACAAAGGTTTAGTGAAAATGTCAGCTATGTTGTCTTCTGTAGATACATAATTTATATCAAGTAACTTCTTGGCTACACAGTCTTTTAAATAATGTTCTTTAATGTCTATGTGGTTTCCTCTTTTTGAATTAACAAAATTTTGTGACATGGATATAGAACTCATATTGTCTATATTCAAGATTGGTGTCTGTTTTACCTGCAAACAGGAGATGATACCTTGAATGTTAATGACCTCCTGTGCTGCTGCAGAACCGGCCACATACTCCGCTTCACAAGTGGAGGTAGCTACACAAGTTTGCTTTCTTGATATCCAGTCTACCGGGTTTCCACCATAGAAGAAAACTGCCCCTGAAACACTTTTCCGGTCTCTTCTGTCCCCTGCCCAATCAGCATCTGCGAAAGCTACTAACTCTTTTGGGCCTTTTGTAAAAGTTAACACTTTGTCTATTGTTCCTCTCAGATATCGCAGGATTCTTTTACTGGCAGTCCATATCTGGTTGGTTGGTTTGTCCAGAAACCTGCTGAGATAGGAAACCGCGAACATGATATCGGGTCTACTGCTGTTAGCTAGGTACAACAATGATCCTATTAATTCTCTGTAAGGAACATCTATAATGGGCTGGTTTTCTATATACTGAAATCCACTTTCCATGGGGGTTTTTGCGCTCTTGCACTCAGACATATTAAAAACCGCTAGAACTTTATGAATATAAGCTTTTTGAGAAATTTTTAATGATACATCATCCCTCTCTATTTCCAAACCTAGAAAGTTTTTGACCGTACCCATATCCCTAGCGTCAAATTTTTCTTTCAGAGAATGCACTATTTCATTGATTTCATCATTTTTGCCAATCATAAGGATGTCATCGACATGGATAATTAACTTAATACTATTCCTATAATATAGACAAAAGTCGTAATTTGATCTTTCAAAATTTAGGGACAACAGAAATTCATTTAACTTGGTATTCCAATTTTTCGGGCTTTTTCTTAAACCGTAGAGTGCTCTTTTCAACTTCAAAACTTTTCCTCCAGGCAAATTCATACCTTCTGGCACTTTCACATAGATGTCTGTGTCAACTTCACTATGGAGAAAAGCGGAAGGAATGTCAAGTTGACGCATAGAGTAATTTTCTGTTAGTGAATGGGATAATAACACTTTAGTTGTAGATGATCGGGCAACAGGAGCATATATATCATTATAGAATGTATCACACTTTTGCTGGAAACCTCTTGCTACGAGACGAGCCTTCTTGGTCCCATCTGTTTTGGTTCGGAAAACCCACTTTACATCAATAGCTCTCTCTTTATCTGGCAAATCATCAATAATCCATGTTCCTAATTTTTCTAAAGATTTCAGCTCCTTTAGAATTGCCAACTCCCATTCAGGGTTCTTGATTGCTTCTGCATACGTTTGTGGATCATCTTCATTCGACTCTAAGTAATAGGCAGAATAAACGTTATAGTCGTCTAAATATTTTGGGGTTTTCACCTCTCTTCCTGATTTTGTTCTACTTTTGTCTTCATTTTCTCCTACCCCATTTTCTTCTTCTTCACTGTTCTCCTCCTGGGCTTTAACTTTATTTTGACTTTCGACTTGTAAATCCTTCACTGGTTCATTATTTGTTTGTTCATTTTCTACATACTGTAGATTCTTGACATCATTTACTGTTTCATCCTTTGTTTGGTCATTTTCTACACAATGTTCTTGAATTTGAGGTGCCATTACATTTTCCAGAAATGTAACGTTTCTGCTAAAAGTTACCTTTTTCGTAACTGGATTCATGCATTTATAGCCCTTAGTGTTGGTACCATAGCCCACTAAAATGAGTTTTTCTGATTTTGGATCCCATTTCTTCCTTAATTGTTTTGGGATTTGGACCATTACTGGGCAACCAAAAATTCTTAAATGAGATAACCCAGGTGCTTTACCTGACCACGTCTCAAATGGTGTCTTATTACAAAGTGATGAAGTTGGAGACCTATTTATAAGGTACACGGCAGTATTGACAGCTTCTGCCCAATACTCCTTAGGAAGTCTTGCGTCAAACAGTAAGCATCTTGATTTTTCGACTATGGTTCTATTGGCTCGTTCACAAACTCCGTTCTGTTCTGGTGTATACGGAATGGTTGTCTGATGTCTTATCCCACAGTTAGTTAAGAAATGTTTAAATTCTGAATTGATATATTCCCTGCCGTTGTCTGACCTTAATATTTTTATTTTTCTACCCGTTTGATTTTCTACCATTTTCTTGAATTGTTGAAAGACCTCTAGAACTTGACTTTTATTTGTTAAAAAATAAACAAATATCTTCCTCGAATAATCGTCAATAAGAGAAAAGAAGTATTTACTGCCACCGATAGATGTTTGCTCCATGGGGCCTGCTAGGTCAGTGTGTATTAATTCCAACAGGTTTTTGGCTCTACTGGTACTGGATTTGAAGGGAATTCTTGTCTGCTTACCTTCCAAGCATACAATGCACGGATTGGTAGAGTAAGTTAGGTCTTTCAAGCCAGTTGACATTTTTGTAATCATTTTCATGTTTTTCCTATTCATATGACCTAGTCTGCGGTGCCATAAAAAATCGTCCTGTACTGAACAAACAATTTCTTGTTTAACTTCGTGTTGATTGTAGGTGTCGACTCGGTATATACCGTTGCTAGGTTTTGCTGTGGCCACAACATTGTTAGTTTCATCAAAAATTTTGGCCCCATTCTGATCGAACCTGATTTTAAAACCATTCTGAATAATTTTATTGACAGACAGTAAATTGATAGAGGCATCTCTTGCATACATAACATCTCTAACTTTCCTTTTTACATGTTTTCCAAAAACATTAAGATGGAGTGAAGCATCTCCCATTGCCTCAACTTTTAGGTTAGTATTATTGGCAACTGTAATTGAACTCTCTTTCTCTATTAAATTAGTGGTAAATATATTCTTGTTATTTGTGATGTGTGTAGAGGCACATGAGTCTAAATACCATGATGAATTATCATCATTATCTCCAGACAAACAAGCCCAAAATGTCTTGTCATTTGTATTGCCTTTACTGTCCCAGTTATTTTGTTTATAATTGTTACTAGGCCTTCGACTTCTACAATTAGCTTTTAAATGTCCCAATTTATTACATGTATAACACCGTGGTGGTTCCTTTCTATTTACCTTAGATGATGAATAAAGTACAGTATCATTACTTTTGACCTCATTAGACTTAATGTCTTGCAAAAGTTTCACTTTAATTGAATCTCCCGTTATTTTTATTCCTGAACTCTCTAATCCCATCAACATAGGTTTATATTCCTCGGGTAACCCCGCCAACAATAGGGTACCGATCCACTCATCATTCACGCTGAATCCCATATCATTAAGTTTATGACTGGTTGTAATTATTGTATCACAATAAGATTCCACGGACTTACAGTTTTCCAGGCGAGTTGTAACTAAAGTTCTTAGAAGTCCGACTCTTCTTGTCAGTCCTGAGTCTTCAAATGCACGCTCCAGGCAATCCCATGCTTCCTTGGCATTATTCACATTTTTAATGTGTGAATAATTTATTTTATCCACAGAGAGAATAATTTTTGAGAGTGCCTTCCTATCTTTCGTGCTGTCCTTTTCTTTTCCTTCGACTGCGTCCCACAGGTCGTCTAGTTGAAGATATGCCTTCATGGCAAATTTCCAGTCGCCGTAATTGTCCCGACCTACAAGTTTTTCTACTTGCAAATGATTACTACTTGAGGCCATCTTAACTTGTGTTACGACACTCGATGCACGCTTAAAAAAAAACCGTTAACCGTCACTGTTTCTGTATTGTCGCACCACTCGAATTACTGGGCCCATAACCACTTGAATTATTGCACATAGGCAGAGAAGTGGACTCAAATGCTTTCTAACACAGTCATTTATTATACACACGGTTACACTTGACGACACATCGCTACTGATGCTTGCGAAACAACAGAGCAGGCGACTACCGGGCGTAGGCCATTTTGATACATGAATGTCCATAGAGGTAGCAATCCAACAGTTCTAAAGTAATATAAGATTATACAATATTAATCAAATCTCAGATCAACACCCTAAAATCACAGACTAGATGGGAACCCTACAATCCTACGTTAAATAACTGCAATCCTAGGTTAGTTTAAAAATGTATAATAGTGATTCACCCATCNCTAGGTTAGTTTAAAAATGTATAATAGTGATTCACCCATCGTGGGGTTAGGTTCTGTTAAATTAGGTAGGCATATATTATGCAATTAGTCATACGTTAACGACGCTACTATAGTCATACGTTAATGACGCTACTATAGTCATGTTCTGCGTTACCTACCAATAATCCTAGGTTAGTTTAGAAAGAATCTCAAATTGTGGGCTAAAAACGTCTGCAAAACCTTGTTTGGATTACGTAATATAACTACATTTGCACGTTAAGCTACCTGTTAGTTTGCAATTCTATAATCCTAAGTTAGTTTAGAATTCTACAATCCTACGTTAGTTTACAATTGTACTATTGTACATTTTTAAACTAACCTAGAATTGTAGAGTTTTACACTAACCTAGGATTTTTGGGTTTTACACTAAACTACGAATTTAGGATTTTAGGGACTTAAAGGAGCCGTAAAACACACCAAAATAATATCAATTTGCTCACAAATGTAGGCGGGTGGTACAATACCTCTGTCAATGGCCAATTCAACCTCACTCACTCGATGAAATCACAATCTTCCACAAAGCGCACATACGCGCATTCAACGCACTAAAATACTCGTTTACAGCCGAATATATACACAGAAGCACTCGTTAATAGGCTAATATAACGCACAAAAGCACTCTTTCTTGCTTTCCCCGTTTTAAATCCGTGGGATTAGAATGACATGAAACATACCGGCAAAGGTGCGAAGGCAACTGACCAAGTTAAAAATTGTCCGTTAAAATGCCTGTGATGACATACGTCGCCACTAGATAGCGTGGAATTTGCAATGTGCAGCCATTATTAATGGCGGTAGATGTTAATAGAGGTAAACAAACAAATTTCGCGATATTTTAAAATTTGTTGTACTTAGTTTAACATTAAGCCCTTTTGAATATGAACAAGGTAAGCTGTGCAGAACCCATTAATGCAACTTTTGTTGGTCTAGGACGTTTCGTTCAGAAACTTAAACAAACTGACTGAACATTCATTTCGCAATTTTTTTTTAAATGTTGTACTTATTTTAAAGCTATGCCCCTAGTATATTTGTGTTCTATGTGATTAGTAGAATGGAAATATACCACTTTTTGGTTGTTTTTTTTTATTACAGAGAAGAGATCAGGTAAAAACATTTTCATAATTCAACCCTTTATTTTTGGAACAATATTGGATTGCACGTGTTCAGGGATATTTGTAAGCAAGGNTAGATCAGGTAAAAACATTTTCATAATTCAACCCTTTATTTTTGGAACAATATTGGATTGCACGTGTTCAGGGAGATTTGTAAGCAACGTTGCACTTAGAAAGATACAATCTCGAGAAAGATAAATTGTTGGAAAAACATTTCAGTGAGATATCTTAACTCCCCAATGTTATACGAGGAATTTGCTGAAGAGATTGTGTCCCGATACTAACTCGCTGCCATAATTGGTGGGTAGATAGATCTTTCCCAACACTTTTAGACTTAAGACATCAATTTCTGAAGCTTGACCAATCAGAAAGACAGATCTACCGGTTCCAGGGATCCTGAAATGCCACCACATTCTAAGTCTCCATCCTTGTGTTCAGGCCAGAATTAATACATTACATTGTGAATCTGTTACTTGGTCAATGGTAATGCTGACTTGTTACCAAATCGGTCAGGTAACAATAAGAGATACTATAGAACCAGTAAAAACAGAGGGAAAAGTTATTCTCCTGGAACTTAATGTTTTGCTTCATAATTCTAAATTTATTAATTTTTATTTTCCTTGAGTTTGGTTTGTAAACATTATGACCAACTCCCAGGTATTTAAACAGCATTATTATTTACATTTCTGATAATCCGTTTTATGCATACTAAAACTTAACAGATTTGTGGTTATTGTCGTATCTCTCCGTGCAGATATTTTAAAGTACAGCAATTTTTGTTTATTGTACATCAGTTCAGATATGCCTAAGAGGTTTTGTTGTAAATCCTTTATTTTTCTTGTAATTGTAATGTTAATTACAGATTTAATCTGCAATTTCCAGCTATTGTATCTGATTTGGAAGCCTTGGAGTTAATTAAGAACTCTCCTTCCGGCTTCCGTCGTGAGCAGATACGTGTTTGCTAGAGCGTTGCTGATTTCAGATTTAAATGATTAATAATCTGCCTCATCCTAATGGCAGGCACGTTTGGAGAGATGTGGAAGTGTGTAATTGTCTGTAATTGATCTGTGGTTTTATAACCCTAAGATCAGTGGAGGTCCTTAAAGCTAATCCTAATCTGTAGGTACTTAAGCACCTTGGGGGAGTTCTTTACTTTGAAGTAGCCCTGATATATATATATATATATAATGGCATCAAATAAAGACCGCGCTACAGTTGATTTAACACAGAAAATAACACACACAGCACAAACCTACAAGCNGTTTTCCGTGGTTCGATTGTCAACTGCACTATAAAAGTGCACACTGAGCACAATTTTTGCCACACTGTCTCCAGCGTCGGTACGGCAGTTCGAGTGCAAATATGGAATACAAGCACCTTTATAGTTTTCAGGATGCACTGAGTGCACAACCAGTGCAGTTGATTGGATGATGCCATGCACCTATCGCTAGTCATCTACTTACTGACGTTTATTTACTTATTTTTCCTAATTTTTAAAATCTCTTTATTTTCTTATTTGCCTTTTATTTGCTTATTTAATTTTAGGTATGGTTTTTACTCATTGCATAAATTCACTTTTTATGCTATACTGAATACTTGTGTGTATATATAAAGGATGATTCTCAATTAGACCGACCAACTTCGGGAGACGATTCTTTATGGAAAAGTAAAAGGTAAACAAATGGGACACTTTGTACATAAACCAAATATTAAGGGAGATACGAGCCCTTAAAAATTAATAATTTAAACCGTATTTTTTGCAAATATTGGTTACAAAATACTATTGCAGCAGCGATACAATGCCGAGCACATGAAGATATGTGTGTGTTTGTGGGTCTTGCGCAGTTGTAACAAGAGGGCCATTTTTCTTAATTAGGTCGTACTTCTCAATAAACAAGCATCAAATGTTCGTAATTCCTGGCGGTGAGAAAGTTGTATGCAATACGAGGGTGGTCACCCCTGTTCTTTTCATTACGAAGGGGGTTGTTAATTAGGGTTAGCTCTTATGTTGAAGATCCCGATAACCTAAAACTAAGTTCAGAGAGTTGTAATTTCGTTTTACTTCATTACTGATATTTTACAAAAATACAGTTTAAATCTCGATTTTCAAGGGCTTATTATACCTCCCTTAGTATTCTGTATAAATAGTACCATGTGTTTTCCTTTAACTTCTTCATACAGAATCACCTCCCAATGTTTGTTAGTCTAATTGAGAATCATCCTGTGTCTGTGAATGTGTGTGGTGTGTGTGTGTGGATATATATATATATATACACACACACATACATACATACACAGGTTGAGCATAAAAGAATACCCCTACTTTGAATGCCAATAATATCAAAACCTTGGTTGACCAATCAAATGAACCGTGGCACTGTGAAGATTGTTTACCATATCTTCATAAATGTTCAATGTGACCACCATGNCCCAATGTTTGTTAGTCTAATTGAGAATCATCCTGTGTCTGTGAATGTGTGTGGTGTGTGTGTGTGGATATATATTTGTCTCTAAGAATACCCCTACTTTGAATGCCAATAATATCAAAACCACAACCTACAACCTTGATTGACCAATCAAATGAACCGTGGCACTGTGAAGATTGTTTACCATATCTTCATAAATGTTCAATGTGACCACCATGAGCGGCCCGAACGACATCTGCACGATAATCAAACTTATTGGTAAAAGATATCCTGTAATGACAGTTTGACTTTCTTTCTTCTTTTTTTTTTACATGTGTTACATTTTTAGAGGAATTCTAGTAAGGTTTGTAAACAGTACTTTCAAGATCAACTTCTCAGTCAAATGAAAAGTTCAGCTAATCAGTATTTTGGCAGGAACATCATTTGCTGACATTGGCAAGATAAAGTATCAGAAACCGTGTTAATAAATAAAAATTCTACAGTAATACCACATACAATAACATGTTATGTAAACAAATTTTAAGCCTGCCTATTTTCACTGCAAAACTTTAAGACAAATGTGTTAATATATTGAATTTTGAAATGATATAACACCCATTACATAATGTTGTAAACCTTTCCAGTTAATTTTACTACTTTTATTAAAAAAATTTTGGAAACTATTTTGCTATCATATAAACAGTGTGCTTAATCTCACTTTTGCGAAATATTTAAGAAGGTTGTTTATAAATCATCGTATCTCAATGATTGATATAATCTGTTAAACAAGATTCCCTCTAATTCACTCCGTTAATTAAACTTGCGTCAGGCTTTGTTAATGACCAACACAGGGCCAACAAATGACTCAAAATATTTCTTAAAACTGGCAACAACATAACATAAATTTAACATATAAACAATATACATTAAAAATGAATAAAACTCAAAACAAATTTTGAGACACAATTATTTATACCTTTAACTGCTTATTTTTTGAGTAAACTAAATTATTAAAGCATAAATTTCAAAATCCTCTCAGGTTCATTTTCACATGGAATGTCTCTCATGTCATTTTAATGCTCTGTATAACATGAGGAACAGTTTATATTATTTCATATTTTACTTCAAAACCTTTTCTCTTGATACAGCTAACAGTCCAAGATATGAAAATAATAAGGCACCACACATTTACATTTTCCAGTATAATTCCTTATTGTATTGAAGTAGAAAATCTTATTTAAATATTTCTGTGTAAATTTTAATGCAGTTTTTCATTAATCTTTGTTCATTTTTCAGTATTTTCGTGTAAAGTCCCTTAGTTAAGTGGTAGATATAAGAACAATTACTTTGGTGGATTGTAAATTCCCACTTCCATTCTACCCAGGCAAATAAGGCAAGGAAATCTGTGGTATTGTGTCCTTGGACAAGCCACAAAAAATAAATATTGTAGTTGGCATTTTTCTGGCAACTTTATACTGAGGAAAAACAATAGCAGTCAGTGTATAGGATAGTTAGTAGTGCTGTCCAAACATTACTTTCACAAATCAGTGATTGCTAATGTTTGGTACTAAATTCAGAAACCTGTATATTTTTTGGGCCCTCCATAGTCATTGCTTGAATCCATCACATTCATTATTGCTAAATTATGTACCAACTTGGCAATAACACCACAGTCTCGCAAAGACTTAGTTCCATTACTCTTGGTAAAAATGTATTTTATATTGTCCCACAATAAATAAATCCAGCACCTTTTTTGGTTCTTCACAGAGCAGAGAAATTTAAATTGTTTTGTTATTTTGTAGATTTTGGTGGAAGTGTTCCGCTGCTTCATATGCATGGAGAAACTGCGGGATGCTCACCTGTGCCCGCATTGTTCCAAGCTCTGCTGTTACGCGTGCATATGCCGCTGGTTAACGCAGCAGCGCTCTCAGTGCCCTCACTGTCGCGCCCCGCTGCGGCTCCACGAGCTGGTCAACTGCCGCTGGGTCGAGGACGTTACGCAGCAACTCGACGCGCAGGCCGCCAGCCTGGCGTCCCTGCGCCGCACAGACTGCGACAAGTATGCTTCTTCACCCTCTCTCTTGTATTACCAATATCTGGCTGCTACACTTCACTCGGACGTCGCTTGGCGTGCTGTGTAGCGCGGCTTTAATGGGAAAACTGCGTTGAATAACTATTGCTTGCTACCTCACAGTGCACATGGGAAATGCTTATTTATAAACACTTATAGAATAGTTAATATTAAATGTCTTGCTAAATGTGTACACTTTATACAGTAAAACCGTGATAACTGATGCTACATTGGTAAAACAAATTAATATATCACTGTTTTAAATTATCTTGTGCCTGGATCAGCCATGAAACATTATTTTATGAACAATGTACCGTACACATGTCTTGGTAACGTGCACACTTAAAGTACGACGCCACTTCCAGCATACAAAATAAGAAGTTGCATATAAATTAAGTAACAGTTTCAGTATATTTAAAAATATTGTTTTTGTGCTGTCGTGCCGCCTGTAGTGTCAATCGAAGCTGATTTTTGTGCCATGTAGTACACCGGAAGGGAAGACATGTTTAAATTCTTAAAAGCTCTGGGCTTTGCCGATTTTCCAACTACAAACAGAGGCAGCTTGTGGACCCTGAGGCATTTGTACACAAAGCCACAGTGATTCTCTCCTTACTGGCTTTAAATCCAGGGGCTGAAGTTTCCTTACATGTAGCAAATGTTTTCTTCGGCAAAAGTTTAAAATTTAAACCTGTTTCGTCGATATTATAAACTTGTTCTGGAGTTAGATTTTCGCTGTCAATTATGTCATTCAGTTTTTTTGTAAAGCCACTAGCAGCTGATGTGTCCGCCAACAATTTTTGTCCACAAACTCCAAGGATATGTACTCCATGTCGTTTCTTCCAACGCGTTAGCAAACCGTCACTTGCAGAGAATGTGCCCCCTTCTTCTAGTTTTGAGTGTAGGATTGTTCCCTTTTCTTTCAAAATCGGCCGATTTATCGTAGTGCCTCTTCTGCGTTCCTGCATGAACCATAGCCACAAGGCGTCGTCTACAAATTTGTACTTTGGTTTTTTTAAAGTACAACGCGTTGAAAGCACTTTTTCTGTTTCAATTTGAGTACAGAAATCCTGTATGGATTTTCAGTTTCGGCGCCAGTCATTAATCGTACTCTTGCCTAGATTAAAAACTCTACAGATGCTTTGGACCGATTCACCCTTATCTAGACGCTTCAGGATATCTAGTCTTTGTTCCATTGAAACAAATGAATGTTTACGTTTAGCACTCATCTTTCTCACCGTTTAAACTACATACATATGTATGGCAATATAGGTGCGCACACGAATGATAGCTCCTCTCAACTAAACTGTGTCAAATAAGGAGGTAAGTAAGTGATTGCAGGCCTCGACCTGCCCGTTAGCCGTCTGGGCTGGGCGTGACTTATGCATACCAGGTGCCGGCCGAACCATCCGAGGCCAGACGAGAGGGAGTCTACTGTATTAAAATCCTACAACATTCTATTACTTTAATTAGATTTTAAACAACTTATTTAACCCCATAAAATTATTGATGTTAACCAAAGCAAATAAATTTTTATTTCAAAATGTTAATGTGATATTGATTCATTACAAATAACAGTAAGTTTGTATGAACTTTTTAAAGAAGATAATATAATTTTAGAAGCAACTATACAATTCATAGAATTAAAGTTGAAAGCAATTCTAATATTAATTTAGATGATAATTATCACATATATTTGAAAGAAAAAAAACTTCTTGATAATGTATGAAGAATAATCTTGCAGAGATAATTAAGGGAATAGTTTTGGAAGTGAATAAAATTCAGAAATTCAGCTTCTTACTCTCAATTCTTACTATAAAGTATAAACAACATTAAATTGCTTTTAATAATAGCTGTTAATGATGTGATAAATACCAGAGCTAATAAAGGTGTGTTAATTCCATTTCAAATGTCTCTCAAGAATGCAATACATTTAACTTTGTGTATCATCTCACTTCCCAGCTATGAAGCAAAGTTACAGTAAATTGGGGCAACATCATGTTTTTTGAAAATGCAGTGATAGGCACTGCTGCATCTTTTGCATATTTCTGTACAATTTTTTGTTGACTCCTGTTAATGAGTTGCCAAGGGTCTGCAAAATGCCAAAAAAATTTGCCATTGCATATCAGATGCACATTATGGTGATGCCATGTTGTNTCCCAGCTATGAAGCAAAGTTACAGTAAATTGGGGCAACATCATGTTTTTTGAAAATGCAGTGATAGGCACTGCTACATCTTTTGCATATTTCTGTACAATTTTTTGTTGACTCCTGTTAATGGGTTGCCAAGGGTCTGCAAAATGCCAAAAAAATTTGCCATTGCATATCAGATGCACATTATGGTGATGCCATGTTGTATCCAGCCAGTGTATCGTGTTTGGCGTCTGAGCCATTCCTCTCTCCTCACCCACTGCTGCGAGAGCCAAAATACTGTTCACCGTCGTAGTCCCTAAGTAAGTGGCAATGCAGCCTGTGGTACATCTATTTCCAACTCACCAGCCGCTGGCCACAACCTCGGCAACCCTTGTCCGCTCCTCTTTCCACATCGCTCACATTAGGGAACCCTATTTAAGCTTCAGACATGCTTCTAAATGGAAGACTGCTCCATTTGCTCCCATTTTTCTCCTTAAGAACCAAACCATTGTAAATGTAATAGTTCAGCACCATAACAATAATTGTCGCATATGCGCACATTCTGAAAGTACGTGGTCCAATTTTGAGGCATTGAACCTGTATGACCACATTTTGAGGCTCCTTTCATTTACACAGTGTTCCACTTAAAATATTTCCACAAACCTTGTACCCCACTACAAGCAGCATGACTGAACACTATCCTAAACCTACCGACCAACCTCTCTGCAGCAATATTTGCTGGGGGTCAGGTCACTGGGTACCAAGGGATCAAAGATGACCTAAAGACCTGACCTACCAGCCTTTCTTCTTTGCATCTCAATCCAGTTGGAGAGAAGGACCAGAGCTGAGACAGGCATGTTTCACTTGTGGGTTAACCTCTAGGGAGTTGGAACCTGCCTCTCTCTCTCTTGTCTCTAGATCCACCAGAANGCATGTTTCACTTGTGGGTTAACCTCTAGGGAGTTGGAACCTGCCTCTCTCTCTCTTGTCTCTAGATCCACCAGAAGAGTGGCATGGGATTGTGGTCCAGTCTACCTTGAGATAGGAGTCCAGTTTACCACTGNGTCTCTAGATCCACCAGAAGAGTGGCATGGGATTGTGGTCCAGTCTACCTTGAGATAGGAGTCCAGTTTACCACTGTATTACCTCTCTTAATTGCCATCCTGCACCAGGCACGGTGGGGAGAAGGCTGCAGCCGTTGCTGCTGCTTGTGCTAGGCAAACAACGGAGAGTTCCCAAGGGACAGCCCACATATACTGTTGTTTATGTAAACAGGTCTAGGTCAAGAGGACACGTGTGCTCACTACCCAGCCAACAAGCAACCAGCATACGCTTTTCGTTGTACCCTTTTGGTCTGCTCGGCCAGATCCGTGCCTGCGGGGCAGATTCTTGGGTGTGCTAGCTCTGGTGATGCCACTGCTGACTACACTGCCCAAGAAGACTTATCACCTCCAGCATCCCTGCCGGTACCCCTGTTACCAGGCCCTTTTCATACCCACCTACATCCTCAGACAGACATTAACCACGCCAGTGAAGTAACACACCGGCTCCACTATAATCACATCNACATCCTCAGACAGACATTAACCACGCCAGTGAAGTAACACACCGGCTCCACTATAATCACATCTGTGGCCGGTGCGATACAGTAAAGGCAATCATAGTCGCGAGTCCCATCACCTCTGGGAGATGAACCCGAGGACCCACACCACGCGTGGACTCGGCATCCAGGTGGGACAAGGAAATACTGCATCCACTACCTGCGAGTGAGTGTTGTCCACTGCTGCTCATAGTAGAAATGAGGTCACTATATAGCATTCTGACATAACAGACTCATCAGGTCACAGCAGGTCTAAAAAGCCAATGACAAAATAATTTTGAAACATGTAGGATTTAAAATAGTTTGTAGAGAGTTTGGATGTTGGAAATAAATGCCAAGAAGGGGATACTTATAATACAAATGTGTATGTGAGGAGAGCAGAAGAAACCAAAGCAATAAAAGTATCATAGCATTAATTACATCTCAGAAGAAATTACCTGTTACAAATGGAACATTAGCCAAGTTAGTGTATTTTTTCAATACTGTGTATTTCAAAAATTGGTGCCTAGCTTAAACGTAATTTTGCAAGCACAGTGAAATAAATTTTAAAATGTACCAGGTATTGAGCATTCACACTAGGATTGAAAACAAATAACGTGGAGTTCAAATATTGTTTGATGTGTGGTGTCAGCATTGACAAAGTATGGAACTTGGGCGGTCTCATAATACTTCNGTGGAGTTCAAATATTGTTTGATGTGTGGTGTCAGCATTGACAAAGTATGGAACTTGGGCGGTCTCATAATACTTCAACAAATTTCAGCAGTCTTTACGTGTTATCAAAAATTGTCTTGTCTTGTGTAAATGTTGTGATATGCACTGCCTAATTTGTACTGCTAAAATGAAAACTTTTTTTTTTTTTTTTNTCTTGTCTTGTGTAAATGTTGTGATATGCACTGCCTAATTTGTACTGCTAAAATGAAAACTTTTTTTTTTTTTTTTTTAACAGATGCGACGTTCATCAAGAGAAGTTGTCTGTGTACTGCTGGACGTGTGGCCTGTGTATGTGTTACCAGTGCGCTCTATGGGGGGGCACACACTCTGGCCACACTNAGCCAAGTTAGTGTATTTTTTCAATACTGTGTATTTCAAAAATTGGTGCCTAGCTTAAACGTAATTTTGCAAGCACAGTGAAATAAATTTTAAAATGTACCAGGTATTGAGCATTCACACTAGGATTGAAAACAAATAACGTGGAGTTCAAATATTGTTTGATGTGTGGTGTCAGCATTGACAAAGTATGGAACTTGGGCGGTCTCATAATACTTCAACAAATTTCAGCAGTCTTTACGTGTTATCAAAAATTGTCTTGTCTTGTGTAAATGTTGTGATATGCACTGCCTAATTTGTACTGCTAAAATGAAAACTTTTTTTTTTTTTTTTAACAGATGCGACGTTCATCAAGAGAAGTTGTGTGTGTACTGCTGGACGTGTGGCCTGTGTATGTGTTACCAGTGCGCTCTATGGGGGGGCACACACTCTGGCCACACTNTGTGTACTGCTGGACGTGTGGCCTGTGTATGTGTTACCAGTGCGCTCTATGGGGGGGCACACACTCTGGCCACACTTTGAAGCCCCTCGAGGAGGTGTACAATCAGCACGTGACACAGATCAAAGAGGAAATAGTACACCTCAGGAGAAGACTTGTCGAGCTGATAAGTTTAGTGAAGGAAGTGGTAAGTTTTCCCTGCACCTCTGTGTATGCATGCGTTTGTTTGCTGCTTAGCGTTTCTGGTAGCTCTGCGCAGTTTGATGGCTATCAATGTAGACTGCATCGTATGTGACTGATAGCTGATGTGGACCAGTGTACNTAGCTCTGCGCAGTTTGATGGCTATCAATGTAGACTGCATCGTATGTGACTGATAGCTGATGTGGACCAGTGTACGTGATGATGTCATGTGACCACTACTTACTGTACGTATTTTTTGAATGTGCCATAGTACAAAAAATAATTTGTTTGAAGGAATTTGTGGGAAAGGAGTAACATGAAATCTTCCATTTTAGTGTACATTTTTGTCAGTCTGGGGTTTTAAAATGATAATATTTTAAAGCATTATTTTCAAACTGGCGAACCGGCCCCGTTTCGCCTGGTAACAATTTAGTTTTTACTGTGATACTTTGAAAGGCAAAAATGGTTACTGTGTGTCATCCTTAAAAGATAAAGGAATGCTATCGCAGACTTTTCTGTAGATCTTTTTGAGAGCTACAATTGTTTAGTACATTAATTTGATATATCTCTTATGGTTTAGTCAGCGCAAGCCATGTAAGCGCCCTAAAAGCGGTTTTTTACGACTATATTACAAACGGTTCGACATTTCTCTACTATCCTTACATTAAATATAAATGAAATATACACCAAAACCTTTATCAAGAAATTCTCTAAATGATGTTGAAAACCGCATCAAAATCCATCAAGTAGTTTAGAAGTACTAAGTGAATACACAGACAGACACGGATAAGCGACTTTGTTTTATACTATTTAGATATAACATATTGATTAAGTGTTTTCTTTTTAAAAAGTGGCAGCTTGATTTTTTTCTAGTTTCCTGTACTGAGAGATGTAGTATGGTGAAAAATATAATCATGTTCTGTTTTTTTTTTTTTTTTTTTTTTTTNCAATGTGTCATTATTGCAAATCTTGGCATTTAATATTAGGCCTACAACCATTTTACCAGTGTCCAGCCTGGTACGTCATACTTTTGATACACCACGGAGCAGCCCCATATTAGGTACACTTCACATCAAAGGAGGGTTAATTTACCAGATTGTTGCATTACCACATTCCCAACTTTTATCAGCCCAGTGTGAACTTACCTGAGACAATTTTCTCTCCTACGTATACACCTTAGTCAGCATAGATATTGTGATTCCCCGAGGTGCAATTAAACCTACTAAATGTCTATTAAATGTCCACTAAATGTGTTGATGCCTTATTCCTGCCAACACGGGAGTCGTTGTGAAGCCCATAAAACAGAGGCAGTATGCCGGAAGTAAGTTATCGACCTGGCTGGTCACCGTTATTGCCAGTACAGTGGCCTAAAAGATCAAGCTCATCCAGCCCGTCGTCAAGCAGTAGCACCACCCCAAGCACTCTTTGTTGCAGTGGTCAAAGTCCCCAGCACACGTCATTGTTGGGCAGGGCCCCGCCCTCTCACTGACAAGTTGACCACTGCGGCATATTCCAGTCGGGGTAACTCCAGAGCTCTCAAGCTCACCCCTAGTGACGAGGCCCCTCGTCCTGTCTCTACACGACCTAACCTAGTGGGCAATCCCATCTAAATAGAGCAAAGCATTGTCCAGTTGTCAACTCATAACTTAAGTCTGCCAGTTACTTTAGACCGCCAACAGACACGAGCCAAAACCAGCTTAAAAAGGAAATCTTGTATCCACGACATTACCGTGTGCATTAGCCTCTTGTCTTCAAAATTTATAGAGTGTAAGGTATGTGTTCAACCACAAAAAAAAATTCTCCCTTCCATATACATAATCTGCTGCTATAAATATGGTGTAAGTCTGGAAATAATGCCCGCCACTGCTCTGCTCATTTGTAAATAAGCGCAGGTAGTTCCTGAAATGGATTGTGCATGGGGTTAACTTAGGAGGAGAAAGATATGTCGCTCTGCACTTCGGCACAGCCCTGGGACATGCAAGTGGCTGAGAGTCTTCCCCCCTTCCCCAAAACTGGCAGGACTGTGGTGACATTGCTGCTAGGTTGTCCAGCTGCTCTGACAGGCCATGATAGTCCACCCCTCGTTCTCGGATACTGTGCGTGTGCAAAGTGTGTCCACACACGTATGTGAGTTGTGAGCGCAAGCTGAGAGATACAGGCAATGTGTACAGAAGTGGTGTATGTGCCCTTCCAGTATATCAATTTAGTCAGAAGATGCACATCTATTTAAATTAATTAGTATTTCAGTAACAAATCATCTTATTCTCTCTTAAGAAGCTACTGAAAATGGACTTTGTGGTCCGAAAATCTTGGTGCTGCGCAATGTTTCTCAACATTTTAGGCGACGAAGGCGAGAGGTCTTCTGGGGTATCTTTTTGTTTGGAAAATGTCATTCTATTGAATTAAATTCAGTTGTTCTATATGGGGTGAATAATGTTTGAGTTTGAAGAGCTACAAATTTTAGCTAAATATAAATCAATCTCCCATAAATAGTTTTGACCTAAACTTTTTTTTAAATTGGTGTCAGTGTCATTGAAAACTATTATCATGGTTTTTGCGATTAGTAAAATTAATATTCATAAAATTCTGTATAATTTTATTGTTGTATAACATTTTTAACTTCTCAGTATTACTTTCAAATAGTCTTTCTAAATTATGATTGGCACACAGAAGATATTTGGTATTCGTTATCGGGTATTGAATCAGAAAATTCCAAAATGTCAGTATCAAAATCTGTGTCAGGTTTTTACATATTGGCCCATCACCACTTACAAGTACTATTTCCTACCGTAAAAAAAAATTTCAGTTTACTTATTTTTGCATACTGGCGTTTAAAAATCACAACTTTAGTGCTTTTGGGACGTACAAATCAAAACTAATTGAAATACGATAAAGCACATTAAAATGAGATACAATGAATTATTTCAAGAAATATTTAAAATTATTTTATTAAATGATTTAGCAATTTTTAGAAATGGTAATTATCCAGTTGAGCGGCTTTTCTGAAAGAAACGTCCCAGATAAACTAAAGTAGCATTAATGGATTCTGCACAGCTTACCTTGTTAATATTCAGGAGGGCATCATGTTTAACTAAGTAGAACATATTAAATAAAATAGTTAAAAATATGAGCAGTCCGCCGGTTTGTTTACGGCAGATACCATTATTTTTGCAGTCACCTTATTGGCTTTTGGGTATTCTTACGTCACCGTGACGCGTCAGATGTGATTTTAACAGAAATTTTTGAGGCAGTTTAGTAGGCTTTGGGTCTTTGCCGGGGTGAGTTGTGACGTCCCAATCCGACTGATTTAAAAACAGAGAAAGCAAGAACGAGTGCTGTGCGTTATATTCGCCTATGAAAGAGTGCTTCAGTGCGTAATATTTGGCTATCAACGAGTGCTTCAGTGCGTAATATTTGCCTATGTGGCGTTTTAGTAGATCATGGTGTTTCGTCGAGTGAGGTACGGTTGAATTGGCAGAGGACAGAGGAATTGCACCCGCCGCGTACCTAGGCGAGTTAATTGATATTCTTCCGGTGTGTTTTACGGTTCCTTTAAATCCCTAAAATCGTAGATTAGTTTAAAAATGTAAAATAGTGATGCACCCATCGTGGGGTTAGGTTCTGTTAGGTTAGGTGGGCACATATTGCGAAATTAGTCGTACGTTAATGCCCCTAGTATATTCGTGTTCTGCTGCATTAGTAGAGTGGAAGTATACAATTTTCCGGGTGTTTATTTATTTATTTATTTTTTTTTACAGAAAAGCTTCNTTTTACAGAAAAGCTACTAAAACTGGATAATTACCTTAGAAATTGCTTAAAACAAGGAAATGTTTATGATTTTTTGTAAAATAAATTATTCTAAGCAAAACTTAAAATGAATTAATACCTGACCTTTCAGTCACCTTTGTTCAGTTTTCTATAATAAAAATTTTATTTTATTTTATTAGTAACATTATAACATTAAAATTTTGATTTTGAGATGCTATAATGCAAAAACTATGCAAGTGAAAAAAATTTTATGCAGGGGGGAAAAAGTACTTAGAAGTAATGTCTACAAGTTGAATGCTATTATAAAATGACGCATTTTTTGGTGGCCAGCTCCTTTAAGGACTGACAAACTGAAAGAATACAGTGCTATGTAAACATTTGTTTCAAATTTAACTCATTGTTTTATGGTTTGTGATAATTGTTCACAGGAACGCAATGTAGAGTCAGTGAGATCAGCAAAGGATGAGAGAGTGCGCGAGATTCGCAACGCGGTGGAGCTGATGATTGCAGGTCTTGACTCCCAGTTAAAGGCAAAACTGTTAACTTTGATGGGTCAGAAGAACTCGGTGACCCAGGAAACCGAGCAATTGGAGTCTCTTCTTCAGGAAGTGGACCATCAGCTGCACACATGCACTCACTCTGAGTTCATCAAGAAGAGCTCAGACCTATCGCGTATGCTTGAACAGATCCACAATAAGCCCATGGCGAGCTTTGTTACTGCTCCTGTGCCTGCAGATTTCCAAAGGTTACCACATACACCTGAATGGTTTTATTTTCTCTGTGATGTAGTGAAGTTGTTCTGTTGTTTCATTATTTTACTGGTTAACAACTGCAGCGGGAAAGTTAAAATTTAAATTAAAATAAAGGTCAATTCCCTATGATAAGCTGAAAGTTGTGTACGAGGGGGGACCCAAAAGTAACGGGAATTGGACTGCGGTGGGGAGGGATAGTGGGGGAACTTATTGTTCGACCAGGTGTCTGTTAGGGACATGTCTCCTGAGTTAGTGTACGAAGTTCTGTCGCTGTGAGTGCATCGGTTCGCCCGTGGGAATTTTTTTAGTGAAACAACTTTTTCCATTTTGGCGAAAACTTGATGGCCAATTGTCGAGAGCAACGCGCTGCTGTGAAATTTTGTTTCCTGTTGGCGAAATGGGCCGCGGAAACTATTGTAATGCTTAAGACTGCTTATAGGGATGCTGCCCTAAGTAAAACTAGAGACTACAAGTGGTTTTCACGTTTTAAAAATGGAGAAATGTCAATTGAAGACCAACCCCGTTCAGGACGCCCCTCAACGTCAAGAAGTGACGAAAACGTCGACAAAATCAATGCTCTCGTTCGTGAAGGCAGTCGCCGAACCATTGATCAACTCTGTGAGATGTTTGGAATATCATGGAGTTCAATTCAGAGGATTTTATCCAAAGATTTGCACATGAGAAGAGTTGCAGCCAAATTTGTCCCTCGCCTTCTCACAGGCGAGCAAAGGGAGCGTCGACTTCAGGCATGTTTTGAGCTTCAAAATCAGCTCAAAGAGGACCCTGAACTTTTTTCCAAGGTGATTACTGGTGATGAATCGTGGTGCTATGGATGCGACCCCGAAACAAAGCAGCAATCAAGCCAGTGGAAGACACCTGGCTCTCCTCGTCCCAAAAAAGCTTGCCAAGTGAAGTCAAACATCAAGACAATGCTCATTTGTTTCTTCGATTGCAGAGGTGTTGTGCACATGGAGTTCCGTTCCCCCGGGTCAAACTGTCAACCAGAAGTTCTACTTGGATGTTTTGAAAAGATTGAGGGAGAGCATCCGGAAGAAAAGGGCAGATCTTTGGCGCACAAGCGACTGGTTCTTTCATCATGACAACGCGCCGGCCCACACCGCTCTCTCCGTACAGCAGTTTTTGACCAAAAATGGCGTGACACCAATTGTCCCCCCCCCCCATCCACCCCTCACCGGGTCTAGCCCCCTGTGATTTCTTTTTGTTCCCCAGACTCAAAAGGGACATGAAAGGAAAGCGCTTCGCCACTTTGGAGGAGGTAAAACTAAATTCGCTGGAAGGCCTAAAGAACATCCCAATAAGTGAATTTAAAAAATGTTTTGAACAATGGAAGGAATGTTTGCAGAGGTGCGTTGTGGTCAAGGGAGAATACTTTGAAGGTGATCAAAATTTGGTGTAAAAATATTAAGAAATAAAGACGTTATGACGAAATTCCCGTTTTTTTTGGGTCCCCCCCTTGTATATGAGCACACACATGTGAACACACACACATACCCCACTCTCCTCTACATGCATCATGGCCGTAGTGGTGTAGTCGTTAGACTACTTGCCTCCCACCTAGGTGAACCGGGTTCATTCCTAGTGGTTCACTCCCGGATTTTTGAATGTGGGAATCGTGCCAGACGATGCTGCTGGTTGGTAGGTTTTCTGTGGGATCTCCTGTTTACCCTGCTGCTCTTTCATTCTGGTGCAGCTTCACCCTCATCGGCTCTCAAGACCTTGCTGTTAAGAGGAGCCCAAATCTCCTCACTCGCTCACTCCATTTGTATCATAAGTAAACATACGACGTGACAATATGTAAAGGTGGATTTACAGTAAATTGTCATGACCGTTTATCCATCATCTATTTATTAATCATGTGCATCGAATAGTTGCGTCCGTCCATCAAAACTTCAGCAAGTGTTAACTTTTGATGGACTGATGGATGTAAGTACAACCTTCTAAGCATGTAGTTAATGTTATAAGTCCACTTTCAGTTTATTAGAAGGCTGTGAAAGACTTACCAATTTAATTTCGTGCTATGACCTTCATATTTTTAAAATTAATTACTTGTGACTACATAGGTTCCTGAATGATGTATGAAGTTACAGATATGTCTCGTAAAGAGAAAGTACGTATATAAATTGCCACAAATTTTACATATAGCAATTGGAAATGCTCATTTTTCAATTTAACACCCATTGACATGTGTCACACACACAGGATCGCTAACAAATTCTTCCTTTATGGAGAAATCTTCTCCAATACTTGTAAACATTTTTAGTTGTGTTAATGGAATAGTATTTTTTTTTTGTAACTGTTAATATTTATCAAGAAAAATTACATAATGGTAATATGCTGAATTCACTTACATGAGAACTTGGATTCATTTCCTCATACAGCCAACGTAATTTTTGTTTTCCATGGTTTATCAAAATCATTCAGATGAATGCTGTAATATTTTCTTAATGCAGGCTATGGCCGATTCTTTTCCCACGCGTGATTTTCCAAGTTACTGGTCTTATTTCTAGTAACTTTGCTGCGGATATGTAATGACGTACGTACTATACAATCTATTCTTACTGATGGTATGGATGTTATTTATATTGTTTTGCTTTCTCTTATTTTGCAGTGAAATAGTTCCTGGGTATGACAGCAGCTCATTTGTGATGCAGGACTTTAGTCAACTGCAGCTAAAAGCTGATCCCATCTATTCTCCTCTCTTTCACGTGAACGGATTGTCGTGGCGACTGAAGGTGTATCCAGACGGCAATGGTGTTGTACGAGGCAACTACCTCTCCGTCTTTCTTGAGCTTACTACTGGCTATCCAGAAGCATCCAAGTGCGTACTTCTTTCATTGTCATGAGCTATAAATAGTTTATATTGTTTGTGTACCATGCAGACAAACATTGCTTCAAGTATGGTGATTTTTGTTGTGCAAAAACTGGAATTTGAATATTGCATGTTTTAAAAGTATTAAAAATGGATGTTTAATGCCAGAGTTTGTTATAAAAATGTCGTAAATCGTGAAGGTTTTGACCCGAGAAAAGTTTTGAAATTTAAAAATTAGTTTTCGTTAAACAGTGATTTTAAGTAACTGGTATTTAAAGAATGACTTCACGAGTGATTTTAAGTTGCTGTTTTAATTAGAAATGCTATTGAAAGTTTACTAGTATGTTATGTTATATGTTGAGGGGTTGATTTGGTTCAATTACGCTTATTTCCTCGTGGGTGTGTCACTCTGCAGAGTGAGTAAAAGTTTGTGTGAAAACTTGGTTTTAAAATATTTTAAGTTGCGAAAATACGCTGAGGGCATGTAATTAATGATTAAACAGTTTGTTTAGTTATTATTCTTTCAATAATACTTCAAAACAATAATTAGTTTTGAGAAAGAAAGCTTGAAAAAAATAATTGTGATGTGCTGTAAGATGAAAGGTACCCTATGGTCGTTAAAATACAGTTAACAACTGCTGCTGGCGGCCGGCTTTATTTTTCTTTTACGAGACTTGCTGGTTTTTTTTTTGCCGTGTTGGAATGTCACCCCTAAAAAAAACGTGTCGCCTCTTTCTTTCTTCTCAACCTGAGAGGCTGGCTATCCTCTGCCTTGCACAGAAACAAAGAAAGTTTGGAGGAATTTATCGATTGGCAACGTGAATGTGGAAGGGAGTGGAGGGGAAACTTAAACACGTGGAAGCTCTGGTTTGAGGTGTGACAGGTTTGTAAAATGTTGGGTGAAGGGGGGAGAGACAGGAGAAGAAGAGGCAGGTGAAAGAGAGAGACAAGGAGTGAAGTAGCGCGCTGATTGGTAGGCAACTAACTCCATCCCGCAACCCGAAAATTTGGAGGAGGGGAAGAAGAAAGGAGGAGGAAGACACGTTGCGCGCATCTGCTGGTCGTTACATGCACTTCATATGGATAGTTTACGCATTATTTAAACACGGGATCTAGAAAGGCAACCCGTAAGAACCTCCTGGTCGGAAGGGCAACACTGTGCATTACACACAGTAAATTTGGGCACAACACTTTCGTACACTGTAAAAAAATAAACTTTAAAAGAAAGGTAAAGTGTGTAATAACGATAACGCGGTTCCACTGTATATGTTAGCTGGAAATTATAATCGGAGAGTATCCTAATATTTCTAGTACCTTTTTAAAAATAATTTTTCTTTTTTTCTTAGAAAATGATGAAATGTGTTGTTTGTATTACTTTCTGGAATATGGTAGGTGCTTTATTCTTTTTTTTTAAGATACGAATACCGTGTAGAAATGGTACATCAAGGATCGTTAGATGCCAGCAAGAACATAGTCAGAGAGTTTGCATCAGACTTTGAAGTTGGAGAATGTTGGGGATACAACAGATTTTTCCGTCTAGATCTGTTGGCCAACGATGGTTACCATAGTACAGAAACTGACACGCTGATTCTCAGGTAAAAATGTATTTTATAATCTGATAGATTCTCTGGTTATTGCTTTACAGGGGACTGGCAAGGAAATACAATACATGTAAGGATATACATAGTAGATGTGGATATGACTCGTAAGTTCAAAAAATTAAAATGCATAACCTCAACATTAGTGTTGAGCATACTACTGGTATGATTAAGTTAGTTGTAATTAAAGATGAATCAAGTGAAATAACAAAGAAGGGAACATTTGAAACCATAAACAATACTGTAATTATTAGTAGTGAGATGGTTCCACTTTTTACCATTTCTGATTCTCTGTTAAGGACTTTGTATTTCATTTCTTTATTCTCAGTTTTCTATCAGGTGTAAATGTATCGGAAATTTATGGAGAACAACACTGTTTTTTTATCTGAATGATGTGTTTATGTTGTGTACTTGTAGGTTTTTTTTTGTTAAAAGTGCTTTTAAATTTACAATACATCAGAAATTTGTACTCCACAATAATTACAAAGATTTTTGTCATCGAAAATATCATTGAAATGATTCCAGATGTGTAACATAACTGGATAGTAATTACCCCTAACAGCTTCCTTTAAGGGACTTTCATTGCCTGAACTATCACACCACTGCACTTTTTGTTGTGATGAGGACTATTGTCTAAAGATGTGAAAGGAAACCAAAATTATGAGGTACCTTNACACCACTGCACTTTTTGTTGTGATGAGGACTATTGTCTAAAGATGTGAAAGGAAACCAAAATTATGAGGTACCTTCGTGAAAACTTATCTTTACTGCATTTAAAAAAAATAATATTTGTTAAATAACCCAACACTTGCAAAGTGGTTTATTTATTTGTTTGTTTNCTTTACTGCATTTAAAAAAAATAATATTTGTTAAATAACCCAACACTTGCAAAGTGGTTTATTTATTTGTTTGTTTGTTTGTTTATTTATTTATGTGCGTGTGTGTGCATGCTTGGCTGATTATTCCGTATTGCGTATCCAAATTACCCNTTTGTTTGTTTATTTATTTATGTGCGTGTGTGTGCATGCTTGGCTGATTATTCCGTATTGCGTATCCAAATTACCCAAAAAACACTACATTTCGTATCCAATGATACGACAAGACCCACCTAAAAAGTCCTCCATTTTGTATCCAACTACAGCCAGGAGNACTACATTTCGTATCCAATGATACGACAAGACCCACCTAAAAAGTCCTCCATTTTGTATCCAACTACAGCCAGGAGAAGGCCAAAACAGATGCAAAATTTCTCCCTGCGTATCCAATCTGCCCCTGCAATTACCCGGTTTTGACCAAAAGTTTCTCTATGCGTATCGACGTGAAAAAACGTCCTGGATCGAAAAGAGGGGAAGGGAGGGGTTGCATATCCAAAAAATTTCGACAAACACCCAATTGTTTCCCNAACGTCCTGGATCGAAAAGAGGGGAAGGGAGGGGTTGCATATCCAAAAAATTTCGACAAACACCCAATTGTTTCCCGTGGCGTACCCAAACCGAAAACGGAACAGTTGGTAACTTCTCCCATTTGGTTCCCTGGGCATATCCTGGTGCAGAAAGTAACTCATTGCTAAAAATTTCCTATTGCGTATCCAGAATAAATTTAGTACCCAACCATCCTAAATTCAAATACATTTTACTGATTAAAACAACTACTCATTTACACTTTAAACTGACACAAACAACGACCAACTCACACTTTAAACCCAAAACAAATAGCCGCCCAAATCAGTTGTGCAACATTGCTTTGGCATTGGTCTTCGAACAATGAGCGCAAAAAAAATCAAGACAATGAGCAATTTATGGAAACTCCAAAGCCTTTACTGGCTTATAATTAATGTACCACACATCAACGCCTCCACACTGCATTTCTCAGTAGTAGATGTAATGATGAAACTGGGGAAACAATTTCAACATACCTGTTGTTGCGCAAGGCTCTTTCGCTTTGTTCGTTCTGATGAAAGTTGGCAATTTATGGAAACTCCAAGGCCTTCACAGGCTTATTACTAATGCATTTCACGTCAATGCCTCGGTATTGTAATCACGATCTTATAATTAATGTACCACGCATCAACGCCTCCGCACTGCATTTCTCAGTAGTAGATGTAATGAGGAAACCGGGGGAACAATTTCAACATACCTGTTGTTTCGCAAGGCCCTTTCACTTCTGATGAAAGTTCTCAAAACTAAACCAGTTGAGATTCCTAGTGTATAGTCAAATACAGAAGCTATATATCATCCAAGGAGTAACGAATCGGACCTCCCTCTCGCTACCAAATTATTGCGTACCTAAATAAACAGCCACCCACTTTAAACTGATGGAAATAACAAGTCACTTTAATTTTAAACAGACACCAAACAGCAAGCCATTCACACTTTAATTTTTTACTTGTAAAACCAACTACTCATTTACACTTTAAACTGACACAAACAGCTACTCATGCACACTGTTTTTCACTCGCCCTTTCCTGTATCTGAAAATAAAAAAAAATAAAAATATATATATACATACATATATATATATATGTATATATATATATACTTTTTGTTTATCCGTTTATTTTTTTTGTACAAATGCAAACAGTTACCTTTTGAAAAGAGAACTGCCTTCACCACTGTTGCCGCCTTTGTGTCTATTCCCCTCATGCATGGCGGCTGCATGGATCAGCAAAGAGTGCAGTCATTGCCCGTACTGGTGGTTCTTTTTCCAAATGTATTCTGCCAAGTAGCCGGCCCACGACTTTTTCCGTCTACCAAAACACGGAATGCTGTACCTCACCGAACACCAACTCCGTTCGATGTTTTGCGTGTGTACTCTGAAAGCTTCGCCCTGCCTCAACTTAAGTTTGTTTCAGGTGTTTACTAATCCACTCTTTTCACTGCTCACAAACTCCCTCCGGTGATTTACTTGCAGGTGACGATAGCCGTGCATGTCCAAGTTACTGTGACCTCGCCAACAGTCTGAAATTATCGTCGTGCCCGGCACAATCCATTCACGAATACATTTGACTAAGGTCGCAGAGTCCCTCTTTTCCACCAGCGCCAGGAAGAAATTAGTAGGGTCACCTCTCTCCACACCGCCGAAAACCCACTGGCCGTGAAATTTATGTCCCTTACGGTTTTTGCGCTTACCCAATTTTCATTCGTTTATCTCGACTATGTTGCCAGGCCCGCCGATTCTTTTCCTGTAAGTTAACACCCAGTCTATGCACACTTGGCGGCAGAAATTCTACCAGGCGACTACTGTATTGACCGAGCACTAAAGTTTGATTACTATAGTCTGCTGTTTGGGATACTTGATCAGGCACCACAATAAACACAACTCGATGATCTTGTACGGCGACAAATTTTAATCTCCCACAAAACTGCCCTGTCTCGCCGACACTTTGAAATTACATTCTCCGCACGACGTCGACACCAGTAAAACAAACCTCGATTGTCCACGAGCCTGGCTTCGCCTTCGCTGCATCGTCCGCACCGTATCGACGGTTTGAGGATGTTGCGCTCGACGAGGGATGTGTTTACGTCCGGCGAGAAATAAATCAGTTTCTGAGCGTTCAACATGGTGATTTTACACCCCGCACACACCATTGTAAGTTTTCCGATTGAAAACTTTTATTTTTAAAGTAAAACTACACTTGGATATGTGATACGGAACGATTGGCTTGAACTTGGATACGCCAAACGGAATTCGGCCGGATACGCAATAGTACACTGACTTGTAAAGGAAACAATTTGAATGGATACTCGATACTACACTCACTGTTTTACTATGGGTTTCCCGTAAGGGTACGCAATATGGAACAATTACCAAAATAACTTTTTTTACTTACACATGTGAGGACATAAGACTGAGACACTCAAACGATCGTTTACAGTAAACCATCAAGTGAAGACATTATGACTTGCTCTTAATCAAAACCTCTTCGATGAACGGGAACTATCACCTGTGAGTTTGGCTGCACATCATGATCGGATTGAGGATCTTGTATTCATGACTCAAATGGATGCGGACTTTGGAAGCATGGATCCTGGCGGCAAATTTCCAATTCAACAGGCGGCTGCTGCTGGGAATGTGGAAAGTAATCGCGGAAGGGGTTAATGTTTTGGCTAAAGACTCTGAAGCATTATTGAAGAAAGAACACTTCTATGCAGTCTGCAGATTTCTCTCTTGTCCACATGGTTTTTGTAGTTGCTGACAAACTAAACATTAGGTGCAATATTAATTAATTTTTTTTTTGTTCTTGACAAAAGCATGTAACACTTACTTACTCAACTACTATAATAAGATTTTGTAGTTTTAATCCTTTCACTGTGCTGTTGTATTTTCAGTGGTAATTTTAAGATCATTATCTTCCCCTTCCTCCTTTTGCAGAATGAATATCTGCCCAGTATAAGGAAAGTAGTCAGTCATGGCAATAAGGAATGTAGCGAGTCACGATAGAGGAAACTATTGCGTAGTGCTTTGCATTGCCTACGCACTGAAATACAGTGCACAAAGCAAACTCCATTTGTATTTATATAGTATTTTATTATGGTTTCAGATAATATTTTCCATTAAGTTGGCAATGTTTTAGACATATTACAACTGAAGAATTAAAAAAAATTATTGTAGCACTCCTTTTCTTTTATAACTTTAACAGAATATAAAAGCATACCCACACAAATATGTTACCGGTCCATTTTAGTTATCAACATACTTTAGTAGCTGAGCTTCATTATTCCAAGTGTTTCAGTCTACGAAAACTTAATGTTATTGTCTGTGCAGTTTTCTAAATGACTAGCTTAATATAAGAAAGTTTGCCAGCAAGTTGAATCGTTGATGTTCCTGTTGTAAAGGTTCCAAGTTCGGCCACCGACATTTTTTCAACGATGTCGAGATCAGCAGTGGTACATTGGTCATTTGAACGTGCTGGAGAATCAGTACATCTCCCAGATCAATGAATTAAAGGAGGTAAGCTAAAAGTATATGATATTGATGGGGTAAATTTGTATGGCATACACCATCTAACCAAAAGTATCCGGGACACTCCTCTGTAAGCGTAAATTAGCTCGCAGATGTTATTACGGCCATCGCTGCTGCTATGCTGCTATAAAAGGATGCAGAGGGCTCGATGTTGGTCAGTGCCAC
>NQII01006424.1:0-19695 GCA_002778355.1 Clitarchus hookeri
GGTCATATGGGGGTAAATGCGGTATGTTCATAGGAATCCTGGGAAGTGGCTGAGTTTTCTCTAAGTAAAAACAAGAAGTTTCAACATCAGGGTGATTCTTGGCTGCAATCATTTTATCCTTCCTCTTAGCTTGTGCATTTTCAGCTTTTTCTAAATGTAAACATTTTTCTTTCTTCAAAGTTTCTAGCTTTATTTTATCAACACAATGCTTCATTTCCACCTCTAAACGATCGCACATATTGTACGTATCTTTCTTGATTTTTTTTTCTGCGCAATTTGAATTGAGTTAAAAATATTTTCCTTGCAAAATGACACATTAACTGGTTTATTTACTTCTTGAGAGTACAAATCATACCTTTTTTCAACTGTTTGTCTTCTGTAAGGAAGTCTGTTTCTTTATCAGCTCGTCTGTAATGAGACTGTACTTAGGGAATTTATTGATGTGTTCAATGATCTCTTGCACATGTTTATAATAAATTTTATTGTTTCCATCATTTACTCCAGAACAATCATGGACTTCTTCTGGGTGTTTAAAATTTTCAAGGCAGAATCCACTTTGCAACTTGATATTTGCATTGTTATCTACAAGAAAGTTTTGCATACAACCTTCCCAGATATTTTGTACACCCTAACATATTTCCTTTTGTTGGTCATTTTTACTCTTTTCCGTTTTATTTCTAATTCTGAAATCATGTGATTCGACACTATAAAACTTATCAAACACTTTACTGGCATTGTCCTCCCCCATTTTTTTCCAAACATTTACAAGGACAAAGGTAATGGCGAACTCTTTTGCTTTTTTTAACTTATTTCTTGGAGGAAAGTAATCTTTCTTTTGAATGCAATTATTTTTCGTCACATGGTTTTGATGTTCATACTTCTGTTTTCTTCTCCTTTTTGGTCTTCCATTTGGTGGCTGATTTTCATCTGCTTCAGTATTAGGATTTTCTTGATTTCCATTTGCTTTAGAAGTAGGATTTTCTTGATTTTTGTCTGCTTCAAATTTAAAATTTCCTTGATTTTCATTNGATTTCCATTTGCTTTAGAAGTAGGATTTTCTTGATTTTTGTCTGCTTCAAATTTAAAATTTCCTTGATTTTCATTTGCTTCAAAATAAGGATTTTCTTCAGTATTAGAGCTTGAATGTTGCTGTAAGATCTCTTCGTTACATTTTAGTGGCCTTACATGGTTATTGCTAGATCTGCTGTACTCAGTTTCGTCAGAAGTTACGATGAAGTTTNGATTTCCATTTGCTTTAGAAGTAGGATTTTCTTGATTTTTGTCTGCTTCAAATTTAAAATTTCCTTGATTTTCATCTGCTTCAAAATAAGGATTTTCTTCAGTATTAGAGCTTGAATGTTGCTGTAAGATCTCTTGGTTACATTTTAGTGGCCTTACATGGTTATTGCTAGATCTGCTGTACTCAGTTTCGTCAGAAGTTACGATGAAGTTTTGCCAATCATTAGCTACATTGCACATTACTACAGTTACGTCCCCATCTTTCATATTATTTGTTTCATTAAGAGTAATACCAGGACCTGTCTCATTCGTACTTGTCTCAAAATAATGTCTAGGCCTACTCTGTTCAATATCATTGTAGTTTTCATAGTTGTCAAAATAATTATTATTATGTTCAGAATTAATGTGATTAAAAATTGCCACCGTTTCATTAACTTTTAAAATGATATAGTGTTTAAAGAACTCGGCTTGTTTCCACTTGGGTCTTCACATCTACCAAATTCGTAAAAAAAAAACTGACAAGCAATCTTTTGAAGTGTCATTAGAATTAAATGAGTTGTTCAAATGTACCTGGCAAATGTTGCTCACAATTAACTGGCACAAGTTCGGTAAGTTGAACACTATTTCTTGAAAGTAAAGGATCCTCAGTCAGAATAGAGTGTCGGAGCTTGATGACGAACAATCAATACTATGTCTACATTCAAATCCTTGAGAAGATTCACTTTCATTGTTTACAAATGTCTCGTCTTATTTCTGAAACAAAAACAAGACAAACATTAGTCTAAATGAACAAACTACGTTTTTTTTAATAATGATAATAAAACAATTTATTGGTTGTATAAATGGTTTAACAGTTGTATAAGCAATGATTAAAAAACTACTAAAATGAAACAGCTCAACAACGTTTATGAGGAGGGGTCGGCAGCAAGATGGGTAACAATAAACTGTAGTTGGGAAAAGCTGGGTCTAATACATATAGACTTTGTTTACTCTGTTTATGTTAGTTAAAATAACTGACAATTTGACACTTTTGCATCCCTCGTGTAATGAACGACAGCTTAATTTTGCTTAACAAAAAAGCCTACGAGTAATATTAATTTTAATAAAGATAATGTACATCTTTTAGGTTAACCTAGAAAATTAACTTGGGTGTTCTTACCTCCTGTAAAGCTGCTAATTCATTTGAAATCAACTGTGAAGCATTTGCAACTATTCTTCTGGTTCTTGGTTTTAAATTATCCATTGTAGATTAAATAAAAATTAATTATTACATTCAACTACTATATTTTACTACATTACAACTCCACAGCAGAAGAAACCAAGAAACACAGCTGGTGTAGTGCAGCCACATGTTCCTGTTTTCCATCACTAGACCAAAGACCGGTAAATGGCGCTTAGTCTACTTTTGCNGGTGTAGTGCAGCCACATGTTCCTGTTTTCCATCACTAGACCAAAGACCGGTAAATGGCGCTTAGTCTACTTTTGTTAAACTAAACACTGGATCATGGCTGTTATGTTTGTGATGCAAAACAGAATATGAAATGTAGAAGTGGCACTTAGTCTTTTCTAATATTTCTAGGCAACCGTTGCACAGACAGGTATTTGTCCTAAAAAGCTGGCCTAAAGTACACATCACAAATTTTAAGTAAAGTCTGTCTTTTGTCACTCAAACACAATAGGACTACCCCCTCTACACAATAACCAGTCAATCACGGCATAAGGGGCCACCCTACGCTCGCACTTTAGTCGGAATACATCTGTTGTGCGGGTCGCTCTTTGAATTCTCGCCGTTGTATTTGGAATGTTCACAACGTTTCTGTGTTGCGAAAGTGTTGTTTCGTGTGCATATTGAAATAAATTGCTATGGATTCTTCAGATGAAGGTATGTTTATTGCTTTTAATAGTTAATTAAACTGATCCTCTTTTAAATACATCGAAAAAAAATACATGAAAAGACATAACTATTTTTTAGTCTATTTTTGGATACATTTTCAGTTCCCGAGATGATTTTAATGAGAAGTTAAAGTGAGTTAAACTATATTGTTGGTTTCTACGCATTCCACATACATTCTAGTTGTAATATCCGCAACAAAACATTCCGCCCATTTTGGCCTTTCTCCGTAATTGCCAAAATAAGTGACCAAGTTATAAAGTTAAAATCGCGTTTAGTTTCAAATAACANATTCCGCCCATTTCGGCCTTTCTCCGTAATTGCCAAAATAAGTGACCAAGTTATAAAGTTAAAATCGCGTTTAGTTTCAAATAACATTTATTTAATAAGATTTGTGTCGTTTGTTTATATATTTTACTGCTGAACCATTAATGATAATTATCAGGGAAGCTATGTTCAAAATAATAAAGCAATGTGAGCATAGAAAAATTGATGAGAAACTGGAGTTTCTTGAGAAGAAACTAGTGGAAAAAACTAAATGTCCCGAAGATAAACTGCAGTTACTTCGAAATAGTTTAAAATCATTTAAACATTACTTTAAACTGAAGTGGAGTTTCTGCTAGCTACAAATAGTGCAGTTTTCAAAGAAATAACGACTTATGGCTAAAGGAAACAATAGCGCTGCCTATCTGGAAAAATTCCGAGAACCGGTCGGCTAAGTAGGGGATTTGACGAAAGCAGTGAAAGGAGTAAGAGGCGCAAAACCGAACAACTTAGATCTGAGATATCTCACGAAATGTTGACGTATGCTACGCATATGAGCACATGGGCTGCTGGCAAAACTGATTTGTCTAAAGTTATTAAAGACGCTTCTTTAACTCCAACTTGGGCTTCAAAATACAGAAGAATAATAANGGTGTAGTGCAGCCACATGTTCCTGTTTTCCATCACTAGACCAAAGACCGGTAAATGGCGCTTAGTCTACTTTTGCTAAACTAAACACTGGATCATGGCTGTTAGGTTTGTGATGCAAAACAGAATATGAAATGTAGAAGTGGCACATAGTCTTCTCTAATATTTCTAGGCAACCGTTGCACAGGCAGGTGTTTGTCCTAAAAAGCTGGCCAAAAGTACGCATCACAAATTTTAAGTAAAGTCTGTCTTTTGTCACTCAAACACAATAGGACTACCCCCTCTACACAATAACCAGTCAATCACGGCATAAGGGGCTACCCTACGCTCGCACTTTAGTCGGAATACATCTGTTGTGCGTGTCGCTCTTTGAATTCTCGCCGTTGTATTTGGAATGTTCACAACGTTTCTGTGTTGCGAAAGTGTTGTTTCGTGTGCATATTGAAAGAAATTGCTATGGATTCTTTAGATGAAGGTACGTTCATTGCTTTTAATAGTTAATTAAACTGATTCTCTTTTAAATACATTAAAAAAATATATCAAAAGACATAACTATTTTTTAGTCTATTTTTGGATACATTTTCAGTTTCCGAGATGATTTTAATGAGAAGTTAAAGTGAGTTAAACTATATTGTTGGTTTCTACGCATTCCACATACATTCTAGTTGTAATATCCGCAACAAAACATTCCGCCCATTTCGGCCTTTCTTCGTAATTGCCAAAATAAGTGACCAAGTTATAAAGTTAAAATCGCGTTTAGTTTCAAATAACATTTATTTAATAAGATTTGTGTCGTTTGTTTATATATTTTACTGCTGAACCATTAATGATAATTATCAGGGAAGCTATGTTCAAAATAATAAAGCAATGTGAGCATAGAAAAATTGATGAGAAACTGGAGTTTCTTGAGAAGAAACAAGTGGAAAAAACTAAATGTCCCGAAAATAAACTGCAGTTACTTCGAAATAGTTTAAAATCATTTAAACATTACTTTAAACTGAAGTGGAGTTTCTGCTAGCTACAAATAGTGCAGTTTTCGAATAAATAACGACTTATGGCTAAAGGAAACAATAGCGCTGCCTATCTGGAAAAATTCCAAGAACCGGTCGGCCAAGTAGGGGATTTGACGAAAGCAGTGAAAGGAGTACGAGGCGCAAAACCAAACAACTTAGATCTGAGATATCTCACGAAATGTTGACGTGTGCTACGCATATGAGCACACGGGCTGCTGGTAAAACTGATTTGTCTAAAGTTATTAAAGACGCTTCTTTAACTCCAACTTGGGCTTCAAAATACAGAAGAATAATAATATCCGCTGAGAAAGGCAGTACCCATCAAAATACAAAGCTTTCAACAACAAAAGCTTTAGCTGTATTCATGGATGCTGACCTCACTTCTAAGAAGTACAATACTATTAGAGCTGCAAGTAAAAGCATACACCCTTGTTATTCACTTTTGCAAAAAGAAAAACTCAAGTGTTATCCTAAGGATCCGGAAACATCAACTCGAATTACAAAGAATGAATTAAACGTCATAAAAAAATTAGGAGTTATTTTGGAAGTCCTGTCAAGTGGCTATAAGATAGACTTAAGGAAATTTTCTGAATTTCTGGAGGAGACCGCAAAATTATATGTGACTTTATATAAGTGGCACCCAATGTCACCCACATCACACAAAATATTGTCACACGGAGCAACAGTGATTGAGCATGCGCTACTCCCGATTGGTCAACTATCCGAAGAAGCGGCTGAGGCATGAAATAAACATTTTCGGTCATATAGACAAAATTTCTCCAGAAAATTCTCCAGAAAGGAGTGCAATGAGGATATATTCAAACGGTTGCTCTTGAGCTCCGATCCATGCATAAGTTCCAACAGAGATGAAAGTGCCAAAAAAAAAGAACGCGTTTTCAAAAGAGGCATTGCAATAGAATGATCACCTATGGTCAAAAAGATTACTAAGGGAACTATAAAGTGGTGAAAACAATGATGATGATGTTGAAGATAATGATAATTGTGACTCTGAATGATGTTATTTGATTATACAAATTATATATATTTTTTTGCCAATTTAACCATTTTGTTTGTTTTATTTCATCAATGCCTTTCATCTAGTTACTATGNGGATATATTCAAACGGTTGCTCTTGAGCTCCGATCCATGCATAAGTTCCAACAGAGATGAAAGTGCCAAAAAAAAGAACGCGTTTTCAAAAGAGGCATTGCAATTCTTACTAGTGGATACAAGTTTTTCTAATGATTCCCTTGATATTAGTGGTGAAATCAATGATTATGATGTTGAAGATAATGATAATTGTGACTCTGAATGATGTTATTTGATTATACGAATTATATATATTTTTTTGCCAATTTAACCATTTTGTTTGTTTTATTTCATCAATGCCTTTCATCTAGTTACTATGATACTGTAGTAGTATCAACGTAAATTGCATATAAATCATATCAATACATGTTTAAACTACATATTAACTCTAAACAATAACTTAAACACACTTAAATACTTTTGGCCAGCTTTTTAGGACAAATACCTGTCTGTGCGTTGCTAGGATGAGAAATGTGATTTTTTTCCAAATAGTTCATTTCATTTTCCACCAGAATGTGCCACAATACTGTATTTTAAGAAATGGTGCTTGGTCTAGTGATGCATAATACTGTTCAATTAAAATTTTCTTTAAAAATAGTGTTGATTTTACGCAAGATACAATTAAATACAAACTTTATGGGAAAAATTACTTTTAAACAAATGAACAAACACACAAAAGAATCACCTCTGNGATACAATTAAATACAAACTTTATGGGAAAAATTACTTTTAAACAAATGAACAAACACACAAAAGAATCACCTCTGCAAAAATTATTATGGCTTAAAATTTATTGCGTAACATTTTCAGATGAAACCATTTGCTTTGAAATATTACAGTGATAACAGGTGCAACTAATTTGAAAGACAAATAATCTTTAAAAAAATTTCTGCTATCTTAGAGTTGGAATGGAGTGAAAAAATGGTAGTGGAATACTGCTGCATGGTCTGTAACTGCTATGACCTTGTAAAGGTTAGACTCAGCAAATCACTTGGCTACTGTGTGGTGCCCTTGGAAGGATAACTGTGTTGTTAAGAACTGAAATAACATAATTACGTTAGCATTAGGCATTTAACTGTACTGGTAAATATATAATGCCCATTTTATATACATTTGGTTGGACCTGTACGTAATATCACCAGTCCTGATTCTAAGCCGAGGGGTGATTTTAGAAGATTCAGATTCATACAAAAAGGTTGGCTTACCATATGGTGAATAGAGTATTTCTGAGAATAAAGGTTTTATCTCAAGCCCAAGAATTAACTCACTTTTCGGACACTGCCCTCTGTCTCTCAGTACCACTAGTCATGTTTACAGTCAGTGGTACTTTCTGGCAGGGTTTGTCTCCAAATCTGGGACTTTACTCGGAGTGAGGGACAGACTCTAGAGTCCTTCACCCTTCCCAGCTGGGCTGGCCACTTGTAAAGCTGACGAATCTGTCAATAGGCCAGTCATTTCCAGTCCATTAATGAGTGGAGTGCAGTCTACGTACACCTCTCATGGTAATGTCACAGCTTGACCATAAAGCCCAAAAGCGACAGGAACCAAGCTCTTCCCAGGTCTGTATACATAATTGCGATTCTATGCATATACGTGCACAGAGTTAGGTAATTGGAGGGGGGGAGGTGGTGCAAACTGCAAAATGAAGATCCACATTTATGAGATTAAAAATACAAAGTAAGAATATATTTATACATACTCATCACAAATAGTATCTGCTATACAAAACAAATTTTTAATTCAGTGGTTATTTCAAACACGCAAACTGTCTACTGAAAATACAACTTGACACAATTCTTTTTTTTATTTTCCCACTGCACCCCTGAGTAAGCTAATGGTTCTATGGCATTGTGCTTCAGAACTCTCCGGACAGATATTGCTCTTCAAGTCAGGGACCAGGAATGAGCTCCTCCCTACTGAGGTTTAGGCTGCCGTGAGTGCGTGTGTCAGGTCTTAGTGGGTCCTCAAAACCAGATGTTGGGGATTTAATGACTGAGGGTTTGTTGGTTATCTGAATCATCTCTNACGTCTTAGTGGGTCCTCAAAACCAGATGTTGGGGATTTAATGACTGAGGGTTTGTTGGTTATCTGAATCATCTCCAGGCAAACTGCCCTCCCACTTGGGTATAATGCAGACTACGTGAATAAACAAAGGTAGACATACATGGCTGGAATCGTAGAGGGTTTGCTAGTCACACCATTAAGAGTAGCAGGAATGATGTCAATGTCAGCACTCTTTAGTGTAGGTGTTGACTTTCTACTTCTAAGCCCACCTTGAACTAATAAGCCATCAACAAAGAACCTCCCAATAAACATGCCATGTTCAAATGTCATTTTCACTATGCTACTTTAAATCCTTCTCGATGTCTTGCCAAATAAATCCACCAGATCCCCTGCTATTAAGATAGGCCAACTGTTCCAGAATTCACTCAGTAATCCCAGTTTCACCAATGAGCCTGAGGCAGTATCATGCTCAGAAAAGAGAGAGCCACTGTTTCTGTGCGTGTGTATCCATCTTTCCCCCCTAATTATTTACCTCCACAACTTCCTAGCTGAAGATATCCCTGTCTCTGTCAAAAAGGGTTTGTTGTCATGGCTAGAGTGGTCATGCTCAAAAGCATCTTAGTAGCTACAAAAGGTAAGTGCTTGACCATTATTAGAAAGGCTTCATGTCTTAGTTTCAGCACTATATTTTAGCATTTCATGCAGTAGTACAGTAATTCTAAGCACTGGTAGAAACAGCACGTTTGCACTCAAACATACCGACGCATGACGTGTNCATCTTTCCCCCCTAATTATTTACCTCCACAACTTCCTAGCTGAAGATATCCCTGTCTCTGTCAAAAAGGGTTTGATGTCATGGCTAGAGTGGTCATGCTCAAAAGCATCTTAGTAGCTACAAAATGTAAGTGCTTGACCATTATTAGAAAGGCTTCATGTCTTAGTTTCAGCACTATATTTTAGCATTACATGCAGTAGTACAGTAATTCTAAGCACTGGTAGAAACAGCACGTTTGCACTCAAACATACCGACGCATGACGTGTTACTAGAATCTCTTTTTTTCGACTGCAACTCATCACAAGCGGCGACACGTCACCCTAACGGACAATCAAACTTGAGTCCACTTGCCTCCAGAGCCGGCAGACAAGCTTTCAACCTGGGACACCCAAGGAAATGGTGGATGAGCCACCCATGCCAGATGCGCATGTGATACAATTGCCCCGCCTGGCAAGCCAAGTGAAGCCAGTTGCCCCTACGCGAGCGCCGGATACCACCCACACACAGGGAAAATACCCCACTTCATTCCTTCTTCATGAGAGTGAAGGAAGTGCTGAGCTGGCCACGAAGGGAGGAGCCAATCCTGCCAAAGATGCCCCCAGAATGCCAGTTGTCATTGCTCCATCTTGATTGCTCAGCTGCTCACTCTGCCACAGTCACGATAGAACTCTCTGCTCCAGTCATCTCTTTTGATAACCTACCATGGCTAGAAGTCTTCAGACCTTCTAACCCTGAAGACATCTTCAATCCCTTACACACACTCCACTCTGGAGCATTTACCCCAAATCCATTCAGGACAACACTAGTCAACAGTTAAGGTCCAAGCCGTGCTTACAGCTACCTAATTTAGTTGCTCTCGCTTTTCTTTGCCAACAGGGCCCCTTCACCTGTTTTAATGTAACTTCCGCCGGTTGCTCGAGAACCACGAGAGCCTAGGAGTTAGTACGGGCCACCGTGTTTATTCTCTCGAGAATAAATATGTTTGAGCATTAACCACTGCGTTCTAATTCTAAGGTGAATTTTCAACCTCTCTACTACCTGGTAAATGCCATCCCTCCAAGGAGAGGCAGGTGACTGCACTTTTATACCCAATTTCCATTAATAGAGTAGGACTGCGGGCTCCTCTTAACCGGGCAACATGTATGCCATAAAACACCACAGATTCGCCGGCCACCCATACTGTGGACCAAGTGCACAAAGGCACTTGGTGCATGCATATCGTAGAACCGCCTACTAGGTACCCTCTGCAAGGAAGCGATCACGCGACCCAATTCAGATAATCAACTCCATCCACCACGTACAATTCGCCGGTTGGAGTGACATGACTGACGCGGCGTAAGTCGACTGCCTCTGGGTACTCTTAGTTAGGGATTCTGTCGTCTGCCCCTGCTTTGTCGCAGCTGGACCATAGAACCTACCTCATAATCTTCACCCACAGAGGATGGACAAAGTGGGCGTGTCTAAGTCCAATTTCAGCCAGGTTGACGCACCACGTGTTTTCTGACCAAACACACTACGGACCCCTTAGGTCATGTGATGTGTTCCAACACCTAACCGTCACATGTCAATATGGTCATTCTACTCTCCTGACTGCCAATTACTTATAATAATGGCGCTCTGCATTACTAAAATTTGTATAGTCAGAAGAAAAATGTGTGACATTTGTANGTGACATGACTGACGCAGCGTAAGTCGACTGCCTCTGGGTACTCTTAGTTAGGGATTCTGTCGTCTGCCCCTGCTTATTCGCAGCTGGACCATAGAACCTACCTTATAATCTTCACCCACAGAGGATGGACAAAGTGGGCGTGTCTAAGTCCAATTTCAGCCAGGTTGACGCCCCACGTGTTTTCTGACCAAACACACTACGGACCCCTTAGGTCATGTGATGTGTTCCAACACCTAACCGTCACATGTCAATATGGTCATTCTACTCTCCTGACTGCCAATTACTTATAATAATGGTGCTCTGCATTACTAAAATTTGTATAGTCAGAAGAAAAATGTGTGACATTTGTAGCTGATACATGCAAATATGCTTAAAAAAAATAAATATTGTAAAATATACATACGAAACACTCACCTTTCTTGATTGTAGGGACAATGAAATACGAGTTTTCAGATGCCTGAGGATCAAACATCATTAGGTACTTCTGTAGCCGTAAGACACCTGTGAATGTGTAGTTCAGGAATGCAATTATTTTGTCCAACTTCTCTTCACACAGGATGACAAAGGAATCACACAGATCTAGCGTCACACGTACTTCACCAGACCGAGTAAAGATGGGGAAAGGACATATCTAAAACATGAAAATTATTTACACATTATAAAATTGTATCATATTAAAGTACTAAAAATTAATTTAATAATTCATAACTGCCACCACACCCCAAAAATTTTACATTTTATTGAAAACAAATTTGGTAGTAACAGTGCAAGTATTTTTCTGATATTACACATTTTTTCCTTATATCATCATAATTAAGAAGTAGGTATATTGTAACAAAGGTAAATTTAACTGCACTTTCTACATTTCAATTTGTATTGGTGTCTNTTTTCTGATATTACACATTTTTTCCTTATATCATCATAATTAAGAAGTAGGTATATTGTAACAAAGGTAAATTTAATTGCACTTTCTACATTTCAATTTGTATTGGTGAATACATTGGTGAATAATGGTATAAATTTTACACTATAAAATAGATGAAAAACAACTGCATTATTTGTTACAATAGTAAACTTACTTTAGGTATTGGTTTCAGTGTAAGTATCCCAAAACCTTGAGGCGAATCTTCAGGTGGATATATCTTCCTGCCTCTTGTATTTTGTTCTTCAGGTAAAGGACATGTCAGCACCATTCCCACGTTGTACAAGTACGAAGGACAACCAGGTGTGGGCCGACAGTCTGTCAGAGCACTTGCTATCTGGGAAAACCAACCAGGTGAGTGAGTGAGTGTGTGGGATTGTGGGGGCACTCAACTGTTGGGTCATTAACACCCACACAAAAATTAAGTCAAAAACATATTAAAAACATTTACAGGAGGCAAAAGGACAATAGCAAAACAAACAAACAAAACAGGAAAAAATACTCCGGAGAAGCAACAACACAAGAACAACACAACAGAATGTACAAGAATGAAAAAATAATCACAGCACATTAAAAATACCCCCCGCATGTAAAAATGGGAGTATGCTGATCACAGGCATACTCCCATCACACAGCATTCGCCGTAGGACGTCTGGAACAGTAAAAGTCTGACGGGTATAGTCATATCTGCGACACTCCACCAGAATGTGCCAGCGTGTCAAGGGAGTGCCCCAATAAGAATACTCAGAAGGGAGTTCACCACAAAGCAGATATCTGTGTGTCTGACACATGTGCTTGATCTGAAGTCGAGAAAGCACAACATCTTTTCTGCAGATACATAAAATATCAGGATGATTGCAAACAGGCAAGTCAGAGATGGCCTGTACCTTGTTGGACAGTGGGAAAGAAGTCCACATCCACTGCCAAGCATGCCAGACAAGGTTACAAGCTGCATGCAGCACATTGAACACAGGGACAGGAGGGTCGCAGGGTGGAAGGCTGCACGCGTCCTTAGCCACTATATTTGCTGTATTATTACCAGGAATGCCCACATGCCCTGAAACCCACAGGAAGATGACATGAACATCAATCCACACAGCGCCTGCCAACTTCTCCCGGATCATGGAAAAAAGCAGGTGAGCAGTATAGCCAGATCTGATGGCTGTCAAAGCACTCATAGAATCGGAGCACACAAGGCATTCACTGTGAAACTCCAACTGATAAAACACAGAGCCTTGAAAATAGCAGAAATCACTACAGTTAAAATACTGCAAGATGGATGAAGGTCAAAAAGCTACTGAGAAGCACCAGTGACAAAGACATACCCAGTTGAGATATCTGTTTTAGAACTTAGTGTAAAAACAAATAAAACCATGGAACACAGAAGACAACAAGATCAAGGGAAAGGCCCTTGTAAACAACAGCAACAGCGTGACTGTTCAACTTAGGAAAATCCGCCAGGTCACAGCACACCTCAATACGTGTTGTCAGCCATGACTTTTCATGGTGAGGCAAAGGCAACACACAAGGTAAGTCACACCACTCCAAGGCATGTGCAAAGCGGAGTACAACCATCCATTTGGCGGATGGAGGAAAGCATTGTGGTGAAGGTGTGAAGAGTTCAAACGCACCCGCACTTGATAAAAAAGAAGCAGGTGGTTACGCCTGTAAATTAGAGAAGGTTCACTAGCCGTGGCACAAAGACTGACAACTGCGCTTGTGCAGAAAGCCCCACTCACAGTATGAAAATCAGCATGGTGAACATTTGCTACAGTTTTAGCATAGATCGCCTAGCAGAAGAATAAATGACACTGCCATAGTCTAGTTTGCTACAGACAATAGCACGATACAGCCGAAGAAGGTTGACTGTGTCAGCACCTCAGTCACGACTATTCAACATTTTCAAACAATTCAGGTCTCTTACACAGCATGATTTCAAGGACTGAATATGACTCCTCCAAGAGAGTTTACAATAGAACAAGAGGCCTAAAAATTTGACATATAGGAAATCGGCAAAACAGGAACATACAAAACACCTCGGGAGAAGAAAAGATGCCATATTTTCTACAGAAGTGGACCAACTGTGTCTTGGCTATGGAAAAGGGGAAACCATGACTATCTGCCCAGTCATCAAGGCGGTGGACAGCCAGCTGGATCTGATGTTCTGCCATGCATAGGGATGCAGCATGGCAGAAAATGGAAAAGTCATCCACATACAGCACACATTCTACAGGTGGCCGAAAGAATGATGCAATGCCATTGATAGCGATGGCAAACAGAGTGGCACTCAAATGCTTCCCTGTGACACACCGTTCTCCTGAAATAAATGCTGAGAGTAGATAGCACTATTGCAAACTCTGAAGGTGCGGAAGAACATAAGTTTCTATACAAAAGTAGGAAGATGTCCATGATAAGACCAACCAGACAACTGTCGCAGAATACCATGTTGCCATGCAGTGTCGTATGCCTTCTCCAGGTCAAATAAAACAGCAAGGAGTTGTTGCCCTAGCAAAAAGATGGTCTATATGGCAGCCTCCACCCCAAATGATTCACCACAGAAGGATTTTGGAAGAAATCACACTGAAGAGGCAATTAATGCTGCCATGTTTCAAGGCAGTATAACAGATGCGCATAAATCATACACTCCATTGTCTTGCAGACCCAGCTGGTAAGAGAAATAGGTTGATAGCTGGAAACAACTCCCGTCACCTTACCTGGTTACAAAATTGGTACAATGATTGACTAATACCACTTCAAGGAAAAGACACTAGAAGTCCAAACGTTAAAAAAAGAGACAAGAGTTTTCTGCAACTAAATACCAAAAATTCTGCAAGAGAATGGAAATTCTGCAATTTAGAAAGAAATTTAATATGCAAGAAAAGCAAGTGTCTCAAGTAAAATGCAGTTATTACTAACCCATATACCAATTTATTGCCAAATTTACACATTATGGGTAACTTACTTTCAGTTCAGTCAAAATAATCTAATACAAGCCAAAAATAACTTGTACACAAAAGACGCAATACTAGTCAACTGTGATTCAATTGATTTTTCGATTGTAACGATAGTGGCAAAAATAGAGCAATCTGAACGTTTCGATTTTCATCACCGCACATTTGTGTTATTGATTTACAGATGACGCGGTGACTGAATAAAAGTGTCAAATTAATGAAAGTATAATATATCCTTCATTTAGTACAGAACTGTCAAGTGTGCTTTTAAATTATTTCCGTTTACACTGTNAGGTTTTCATTTAAAGATGTTAAAACAATAACAGATTTCTGGGAGCAATTGATATTTGGCTTGCAGATGTTAGTTAACTTGACTACGTTTTTCGTCATTCATCATGGCGGAAGTGTAATCGTATTATATTTGAGGTTAACCACGTATTTATATATAAGCTCGGTTACAAAGTGTAATGCAACATTGTGCGGAACTATATTTTCATATTAGCGAATGACACTAATGATGCAATGTGTATTTTATGTGGCATGAAACTTTTTAATAGGCGGAAAATTCCGAACAAATATGCTTATCAGTTTGACATATGTTTCTCCTGCCCTCCGGTGCATACATGTTTTCATGGATCTTGAATGTTAAAATATTAAAAAGAAAATGGAATTTTGCAAAGAGATGGATTTATTTTTGTTTATGGATTTATTTTTGTTGATGATGAGCGAACAAGACCTTTTTACACAGTATTTGAGTGAAATTTATTTATGTGCAAAATGTACCTATATTTTTTAATGTATGCTAAGCAAGTGCACCGGTTTTTAATATGAATATTTAAACCAAATTCGTGGAAAATTTACCATTTTAGATTCATAATTTAAAATATTCATTGGGAGAAATTAATTTCTGTTTTTTTTATATGCTTGTGCACCAAAATCTGCTAAACCTAAAAGTTTGATTCTGCGATTATGTGGGACTTATACATTTCTGCAGAAAATTCCCCGGTCGCAGAATACTGACATCACTAGTTATCGAAGATCCTCAGCAGAAACAGTTTCCTGTTGAGTGGGAGGTGTTGCAACATAGCATAATAAATATTGTTGGAGCCAACAGATGTACGTTTTGAATTCAATAAAGACTGCTCCAACACAAGAAGGGTGAAAGGATGGTTGAATTTCTCCTCATCCGAGCCACCAAGGTGGACACACACTGTCTCACATGACTCCTTGATAGCTCGAAATGAGGGAGCATAATGTGTGCTGCTCCAAACATCCGCAAAATATTGACCCAAAAAATCAGCAATATTTGTCCCATAAGTAACAATACTGTTATTGACCTGAAGGAAGGAAACCTGTGTACTGAGAGACTGTCAACAAAGATTCCGAACATTATTCCAGATAAACTTACTGGTAGCATGTACCGTGAGCAACGAAATGAATTCTATTCAGGATTACTGTTGGCTTTCCTTGACATGTCATGTCCGAGACTGACATGCAGAAGAGCTCCAGGTTAGATTGAGTAGGGTGAGCACTGAAGCATCTGAGTATACGTTGTCAGGCATGGACTATATCCCTGTATTAAACGCTCCACCAAGGAACACGCCAGTGACCATAAGCTGAAGATTGTGGGATGGCAGCCTCCCCAGCTCAAACAACAATAGAGTTGATTAGCCCCACTGCTAGGTTCATGCCACAGGGAACTTCTGCATTTTAGTGGAGAGAATTCTGGAAATGTGCCCAGCACCCACCGAGGTGGTACTGGTACGGCAGCAAACGACACCCAATCCAAGATGACTGGGTAATCATCACTCCCACAGAGTTCTGGGTAAACAAACCAATCAAAGTGGGTGACCAAAGTTGGGCTGCAGAAAGAAAGATCAATACAGGATGAAGTGCTAGTGTGGGTAGTGAAGTGTATAGGAGTATCTGTATTTAACAGTGTAACATTATAATACGTGAGCCATGACTCAACTACACGACCCTGACCATACCCATAGTCAGAACATCATACATGGTTGTGAGCGTTGATATCATCCACTATCATAAATGGTGGTGGGAGCTGAGATGAAAGCTCCTCAAAGTCAGCTAAGCAGACTTGCTGGTACATATATGCTACAAATAGTGACAAACACACTGAGGAACACCCTGACACACACTGCCTGCAGAGCAGAATGATGGGCAACAGCTTCATGATAAAAATAATCCTTCACCACAAGACAGACACCACCAGAGGCAAGGCGGTAAAACGTGTGACCTCGAAGGGAGGCATTTTCTGAAGGCAAATATCTGTAGGGTTGAGGGGTAGTAGGAGCTGTTTCAGTGTCAGTTCCCAAAGATTACTAAAATAACATTGGCAGTCCCGTTGTATGAGGGACATGAGTTATGGAAGGGAAGTATGCAGAAACAATTACATCAATTTCCCCCTATGACTACTGATTACTGACTTAAAGCCTCCTGAGCCTTCATCAGTGTTTTGTGAACCAACATAAACAGCCCACTTGACTTATGGTTCAGGAGATACAGGCTGGTGAGGTGGCGAATTTATGGTAATACTGCATACCACGTTCACTTGCAGGAAGGGATGTAAGCAATGGAGTCTTTGGCTTGTTGACTTTTTTGCAGCAACTTGCTGCCAAGATTTCATAACAACAGCAGGCTTCGACAGTTTTTTCTCAGTTAGCCCACACTGGGTATTGAGAGTCGTGGTTCACGTCGCCAGAACTCGCTGTAGCTTTGGGCCCTGTAGAGCATGAAGTCGTTAAAGTGTCTCAACAAAGAAAATCTTGTCGGCCCGGACTCGCTGAACAGCTTGCTCCTCCTGATAAACAGGGTACTCTTTTGACCAAACAGGATATGCTTTACTGTAGTTCACAGACCTCAGAGGTTGGCTACACTGAGGAGTATCACAATGCGATGGGTCAGCACACTTCAGACAAGTTGGTGGATTCCTACATTTCGCAGATGAATGGCCAAACTGTTAACAAGTGTAACAACATAGAGGAGTAGGAATAAACTGCTTAACATGCACATTCAAGTAGCCGACTTTGACAACTGATGGGAGGTCACGCACACCAAAAGTCAAGATAATGGTAGCTGTATTTGACTTAACACCATCAGGTGTCTTCAGCACATGGTGAACATCAGTGACATACTGAGTTTGTAGCTCACATAAGACCTAGGTTTCCAGGATGTCAATCAAGTTGAGACACCAGATGATGCCCTTGCTGGAGTTGAGTGACACATGGGACTTGACCTCAACAGAGAAGTTTGCAGTTGCCCCACTGAAAGTCTTCATCACCAAGTGCCCTTGCAACTGGGCAGCATTCAATGTCTCAACCAGAAGCTCGTGCCTTTCACTGATCTTCTTAGTCGGCAACAGGACCACCAGCTGCTCCATCAAAAACTTTCTGTAATTCAAAAGGTGACACCTTTTCTAAAGTGTGCCCTTCTAAACCTTGGATAACCAAAAAAACGTGGCGTAGGTAGCTTAACAGCGGAAGACTGATACACTACAGAATCACAATCCGAATCACTACTGGTGTCGTTGCCGTGTTGTTTCAAGTGGCTGTTGAGGGTGCCACCCTTTTGGGATGTGTTCTTGGAAGCCATGTTTGAGGCCCCCCTGTACTAGGACTCGTCAGCTTCAGTTTGGGATTCTTCTATTGGGGGAAGGGAAGGAAGAAAAAAGCCAGCAGTTAAAATACCTCATGGGCTGTACCATTGGGATGAAGACCAACCTCCCACAGACCTATACAGTACATAGAGACAGCTATCCTTCACCGTTATTCACTGCAAATGACTGCCCCAGTAGCACACCAAAATGTACACCAGAGCAAATTAGGTGCAAAATCGTACATCCTGAATGAGGCTAGTTTTATTCCCCTACCGAGGAAAACATCCCAGGCTCCCCACTATAGAGGACACACTTTGGTACCACCTCATGGGACTTGTGGTTGATAACCACGGCCTCCTCCACATAGCAGTAACACATCATTCCAACAGGTCTAAATGCATGGGATAATCGGCCATGACCACCCATCCCACCAAGAAGGCATGAATTGATGCTACGTGAGTGTAAATGTATGTGGATATGGGCTCCGCACATAGATTTGCCTGCTGGGCCAGTGAAAAAAGTTCGCTAGACCATCACCAACAAAGGCACCACATAGAGCTGTGCGAATTCACTAAATTATGCAGATATGCCAAATCACAGATGTACCAATTCTGTAATGCCAATTCACCGATGTGCTGCAGATGCATGAAAAAGATTTTTGCTTATATTTAAGTTGAATTTATGTTACTATTATACTCAAGCAATGGTTATGGTGAAGTGCAGCACAATTAAAAGCAATTTTAAAAGTTTAAAACTTATTTCATATTACAGAGTCCAAAAAGTAAATAGAGTCCTTAAGTAATACAACAAACCATGTACAGTAAAGCACCAGTACAACGAACTTCATTACAACGAACATTTCATTAGTACGAACAAACCATTTGGTCCCGCCAAAATGCTATACTTTCACATGTAAATAATTTTCAGTAGTACGAATTTTTCGCTTAAAATTTACGGTTGATTTATAAAACATTCGCTTTAACAAACACCTTTTGCGCTTCACGAATCCAAAAATTTTGGTAGTAATTTTTTGTAAACGGAAATGAAATTAACTTTTTGCATCCACAAACGCCGTGGACACTTATGAAAACATATATAATTTCACTGGTATTCTCATAGATGTTGCAGTTCTTTGGTGGTGTAGTTGGTCACAAGCTTTTGTGTTGGCTGATGCAACTAGCGCTTGCCGGCGGTTCAGTGGAGAACTACGTTAGCAGCAGCTGATACTGCAGTACAACGTGGTGCGGCAAAGTGCTTCACACGGAAAAACAATTAAGGAGTGGTAGTCGTAAACTGTTCGGCGATGTTTGGAGGGAAGTATGTGAGAATAGTCTNAATTAAGGAGTGGTAGTCGTAAACTGTTCGGCGATGTTTGGAGGGAAGTATGTGAGAATAGTCTGTTATCTCAGCTCTCGCTCTTACATCAACACTCTTCTCCCTCTTTAGCTCAGCCCTCCCCAGTAAACAACACTGCTAGCCGATCGATACATTCCTCCAAGGCTTCTTTGTTTGGTAGGATGGCCATGGGCCGGGAGTAAGAGAGGAAGAGACGTTTTTTTTTTCGAGGTGTCACATTCCAGCACGGCAAAAAAAAACCAATGAGTCACTGTGTAAAAG